>LR749757.1:950229-957729 GCA_902729485.2 Mus minutoides
TAGTTGATAGATTGAGATGCAGCTCACTGCCAAGTGTTTGTGGTAAGAATTTCACTTTGCACCTGTGCACCCGAGCATAAAAATCTTCCGTGTACCCATTTCTTCTGTAGAAAGAATGGATATTGTCAGATATTGTCAAATCAGAAAAATCCCCTACTCCCTCCTCCTCCTTCTCTCCCTCTTGAGGAACCATAAAAACTGGGTCCTCTTTTCCCTCAAGGTCGACTCCTCTATCCACTTCCGGGATATGAGTCGTCCCCAGAGCTCTGGCTTTCCCTGAATAAAGCCTCATGTGATTTACAGCAAGCCTGGTCTTCTGTGAGTTCTTGGGGGATTCGCCAATATCCCGTGACTTGAGTGGAGGTCTCCCTACGGGGGTCCTTTCAGTACATGAAACCCCAGCATTTGGGAGTCAAAGGGGCAGAGGCAGGAGGATTGCCATAAGCTGGAGGCCAGTCTGGTTTATATAGCAAATTGTCAGTTGGTTAGGACTGCACAGTCAAGCAAGAGGGAGAGAGGGGGAGAGAGAGAGAAGAATGATCCCAAGGTACAGTCCGGACTTTGGTGGCAAGTGGCAATCAGTGACAAAACAGAACACATCATGTACGAACAAGCCCTCAATCTCGTTACTGGCCTCAATGCTCTCTCTTTTATGATAATAAATTTGCCAAGACAACAAATGTTCAGCTGTCTGAAAGACATAGCCTTGTGAGGCATACAATTTGATTTCGAATAAAAAATACACTGGCTTAGCCTTTTGTGTAAAATGAGTTTCAGATGTCCCCTCCTTATCTTGCCAAGGGACAGAGTAGACTCAAGCATGCTTAGGTGGACTCCGTAGCCCAGGCTGGCCTTGAACTCACAGAGATCCACTTGCCTCTACCTCCCAAATGCTGAGATTGAAGGTGTGTACTGCTGTTGCCACTATAGCCTGGCACTTGCTTTAAAATCTGTTCATTTGTCTCTTTACCTTGACATGAGTATCTGTGTCTCTCATTAGGTAGTAGAGTATTACATATCTTCATAAAAAGAACTATTAAATATAAATGTGTCAAAGCTTGTTTATGTTTTACTAGCCAAAGAAAACAGTCAGTACTGGGTGTTAGAGTCTTTCTCTATGAAATAATAGGGCTAGGCTGCTGAGCCAGATGCTGACAGTGTCCTTTGTCTTAGACATTTATACTGTTGAGATGATTTAGGACTTCCTTCAGTTTTCTCAAGAATTCACCCTCTAATGATTTAAGCAAACCATTAACATAGGGCAGAATGTGACATCTTGGAGACCAAGTTCTCCCAGAGAGCACTGGAAAATTCCAAGGCTGTCAGAAATGTTGGGATAATGGCATGGGGTTCTTTGGGGAAAGCTGTCATGTCATCTTCAATAACAGATGACTCTGTGTGAGAGAAAACAGAGCTTTAAAGGTCAGGTATCACTTGATTCTGCTTGTATGAAGTATCCCCAGAGGGTGAATTCCCCAGAGAGTAGAAGCAGCCAAGTGGGTTCCAGGGGCTGTGGGGAGGCAGGGATGGAGAGCAAAGCTGAGTGCATGGGCTTCAGATAAAGGGAGAAAGTTCTAGAAGTAGGAAGAGGTAGATATTGGAGAACTATGAATGTCCTAAAGCCACTGTTCATTTTACATCAACCAAGCATCACCTTAGAAAAGCCACTGGCAGCCTTGAACTCCATGGAGATCTCCACCAAAGTGAGTAGAATCCTCATGAGTCTATAACTCCCAAACTTTTTTTTTTAACCAATGAACTCTAAGTTAATGATGCTATTAACCATCACCAGTGCTCCCTCTAGTCGGATGGGTGTTCCTTCACGCATTTCCTCCTCATCTCTCTGAGGGAATTGACTCGTCCAGTTCTCACAGAGCCTGAGAAACCAGCACACTTATTGTTTCCATTTTACACAGGGCCATGTTTCTCCACCCAAGCAGGTCATGGTGTGACAAGACTCAAGTCTCTGATCTGGCTCATTCTAAACCTAAGCCTGTTGTCAATGACCTGCAGATACAGTTCATGGAGTATACAACAGATATAAGAATGCTTTGATTAAAGCACCAATTTCTCTATGTGCTTTTAGTTGCAAAAAAAGAAAAAAAAGTACATGTCTATTTGCTATGTGAATGAGGGTAATGATGGGGTTCCAGTTGATGAGCAACAAACTTTAAGTAAGAAAAGCCAAACAGACGAGATCCCAGGCAAAGCCAAAACAAAGTAAGCCATACATGCCCCAGTATTGTAGAAATTACTTTGAAACTCTGCTGGCACCTTCTTCAGTTAGCTGGAACAGTCACTCTGCATTGGGTCCTATACCTCCTTCCCAGAAGGCTTTCTACAAAGGTGTTTTTAGCAAAGTCAGCCACATGGGTACTGACTGCTGGGTTGAGGAGTCTGGGCTTATTGGTTGTGGAAATGTCCTTCTGTGATGCTACATTCCCGAATCCGCCTACCAATGTATCCTCTCAGTATCCTAAGACACATCTTCAGCTCCAGAGTGTGATGCAACGTTTGGATCCTGGTGATCCATGAGTCATTCACATCATCTCTCTCGTCAGGTGGTATGACCTGATGGCATGAGCTCTGGGCACCGGTCCAGCCACATTTCAACAACATGCTCTCTCAAAGTGGCCTTTCCTCGTCCAGAAGTCACACTGTGGAACGGCACGGTATCTTATTCATCTGGACTTCCCTACTTCTGAAACCAAATTCACACAAACCACACCAACAGACCATGCCAGGAACACAAAAGTTAAACCAAACAAACAACCCATTTGGACCTAAGAAGAAAAAGAGTAGTAGCCTGGACCCCATCCAGTTCTGTTCTCTGCACCTTTCCTCTTACAAGTGGAAGGTTGCCACAGGGTCTTGGGGAAAGGGGAAGGGCTTGGGGCGGTTGCATCATAGGAGTGCTAGCTGCCATGCCCTCAGGTTTTGGCCTCTGAGATCTGACCTCAGTGAGCATGCTGTGTCCATTTTGTCTCATTCCTAACACAGAGCAAAGCAAACACTCAGGCTCTAGGGCTAGACTGCCTCCCATGAGTGGGAAAATTGAGTAGGAGAGGGTGAAGGTGGCTTGTGGTTTGAAGAGTGGCTGAGTGGAAGAGAACAAGAGAGAGAGAGAGAGAGCCGGGGATAGTAGAGTCGCAGGAAGTCCTGTGTGCCTGAGAGGTTCTGCCAGGAAGCCCTTCCCCCACCCACTTCATTCCCATTGATGGCTCAGGTGCCCAGATATAAGAATGCTTTGATTAAAGCCTACCAAAGCAGACAGCCTCATTCCCAGTCCAGGACGCCTACAGCCTTTCTTCCTTCCCCCTTCCCTCCCTCCCTCCCTTCTTACCCCTTTCTTTTTTCTTCCTTCCTTCCTTTCTTTCTTTTCTTTTCTTTTCTTTTCTTTTCTTTTCTTTTCTTTTCTTTTCTTTTTCTTGTTGCACTGGACACTCAATCCCCCTTTTCGTTTGTTTTCCTTACTCCCCCCTCCCTTCAGCTTCCCTCCTCCTGCCTCTCCTTCCCCCATCATTTAAAACAGACGCACTTCCTGAGTTATTGTCCACAAAGGAAACTACATAGTCTTTTCCTCCCTGCTTGATAGAGTAACTTGAAGCAGGGTCTCACTCTCTGTAGTTCAGGCTAACTTCAAACTCACTGTGATCCTCTTGCCGTGTCCTCCCAACTTCTCGGGACTATGTGGCTGAGTCACCAGGTCCAACTGGGCCATAGATAGTCTTATGCCCAGATCAGTCCTCTCAGGCAGGATTGCTGCTGCTACTCTTCCTCTCTGTCTCCAGTTAATTGGCCATCCAGAACCATTTCCTCATGCCACAGAGGGGTTCGAGGAGCGCTGGGAGGACCTTTCCCCTGAAGCCTTGCTTCTTCTTTTTGTCTAAGTCTGGTCATGACATTGATTTGAGGTTATTTTTCATGCTAGGGCAGCTCTGGCTAGCACGGGGGAGCAAATAGCTTGCCTGAGATGGTCAGTGTTGGGTGTGAGTCACATAGTTCCAAGTAGAGGAAGTGAGAAGCTCACCATTTAGGAGACTTGTCCATTTCCTGAGTTTGAGGCAAACGCGTCAGCGGTGGAAGACTCATCTTCAGGAAGGAGAGGTCTCATGATTAGTATGTAAACTCTTCCATTTGGTGGTTTCCAGTTCAGTCTTGCTGTCTACAAGCTACACAAGGAGCTTGTGCAAGCTAATTAAGATAATCAGCCACTCCCTTCTGAGGGAAAACCAAACACTAACAAGCAAACAAACAAAGCCAGGCAATGATTCCCACCCCAAGATGTGTTGTAAAGGCTAAACAAGACTGAGATGCTTTCAGCAAAGGCCTCAGCCCTGAACAATACTGGTTAAGATGTGATTATTGTTGACCACCAGGGACTGCAGCTCTTGCTTCTGTAGAAATCTTGACCAGTTCAGAGCCTGCGATGTGTAACCTGCTAGAAGTTGGCCCAGCTACAAAGCTAGAGACCTCTGGGACAGCTGGATAAGTGAACGACTTCTCTGATACCAGTTAAAGCGAAATAAGCAACAGGGCAGCCAGAAGCAACAGGAGAGGATCATTCTAGATGTCTTCTGTAAGCGTTTGCTTGCTGATAGTGGAAGGACTAGGAGAAGCTGAGGGTTCAGAGGTAGCTGGTATTTCTTGTTGACTTTGTTGCAGAGGGGTCTTGGATGAAACCGCAGGGAGGAGTTTTGACATAATTTGTGTATCTCTAAGACAGTTTTGAAATTTGTATGATTGCCATTTTTTTCCTCCAAACATGCATACAGTTTGTACCCCCAGATCCAGATAATATGGACGGGACTTCAGGAGTTTGGCAAATGAGAGGGACTAGCCACAACTGTCCCCATAAAGACTCCAATTGCTCTTGTATTAGACAGAAACCCTGTTCTGTTTGGGGTTACTGCTGGGATGTTGGGCCTGAGGAGCTGAGTGTAAGGTACACTGAGGAATCGGTCATGAGACTAGATCTGAGGAATGAGGCTAGGTCATGAGACCAGACTCCTCTAGTCTGTCCCAGGCTCTTCCCAAGTTCCCAGATGTTCCATCAAGTTCTAGCAGCAAGAGTCATGGTTTCTTTCTACTCTATTTCTAGACAGTGCTATTGTGTAGTATGTCTAAGTGCCTGCAAGTTAATTGGTTAGAACTGGTCACATTGCTGTCTATGCATCCAGAAAAACAGAATCTGTAAAAAAACTCCTCTATGTGTTAGAAAGACAAGATGTGGTTGATATTTTTCTTTTTGTTCTGTTTTTATTGCTTTGGTGAATTTATGCAAAAACACTTAAAACTCAAGAAAAGGAAACCCCGACTTCTGTCATTTGGAGCAAGAGCTTTTCTTTCTAGGAGTATTATCTCCACCACCTTTGGCAATTTCAGTGCCCTTTCTTCTGTTTTCTCCATGGCTTGTGGTTGCAGCTTGCTCAGTAACACTGCTTAGAAGCTTCAGGGAAACCTAATGATATGTTGTTCAGTGCTATGCCTGCCTGCCTGCTGCTATGCTCTCTGCCACGATAATCATGACTCCAACCCCCTGAAACCATGTTCCCCAGATTAAATGCTTTCTCGGATAGGTTGGTGTCTTGGACCTGGTGTCATCAAAGCCGACAAGAAGGAGCACTCAAAAATGGATCAGCATAGAGGCCAAGTTCCTGCTGGTTTAGAAAAAAAAACCAAAAACATTCCAGAAAGAATATAGGTTTGAGGAGCTGCCATCATGAGTCACTGACTTGAAAATTCTAGGTCACTTATCCATTTATAAAGGTAAAGTATCACTGAGTTGAGAGAGAATTTTTTTCCAGTCAGGTCACAAAGCACTTCCAAAGAAAGAGAAGTCATCAGAGATTTACTGTCCTCGTTGTCGTAGGGGTGTCTTCTGAAGAAGCACTGAGTCTTGCTGAGTTCATGAAAATAATCTGAAGGGAGACACCAGGTCCAAGACAACCTACCCGAGAAAGCATTTAATCTGAGGAGCATGCTTTCAGGGGGTTGGAGTCATGATTATCGTGGCAGAGAGCATAGCAGCAGGCAGGCAGGTATAGCACTGAACAGTAGCTGAGGGCTCACATCTTGAGACTCCAGGCAGAGGGAGAGAAGGGGTAGCAAGAGGGAGAAGGCACAGGGGGCAGGTGAGAAAGTTAGAATTGTCTTTTGAAACTTCAAAGCCCACCCCCAGTGACACACTTCCTCAAACAAGGCCACACCCCCTAGGTCTTCTGTACTTGACATAAGCTATAGTTATGAGAGAGGAGGAAACCTTAATTGCTTTCAGAAGATTGGACTGTAAGTAGGCAAGTCTGTAGGGCATTTTCTTAATTAGCAATTGATGGGGGGCGGGCTCAGTCCACCTCTGGGCTGGTGGGTCCTGGGGTTTTATAAGAAAGCAGGCTGAGCAAGCCATGAGGAGCCAGTCAGTAAGCAGCACCCCTTGGTGGCCTTTGCATCAGTTCCTGTCTCCAGGTTCCTGCCCTCTGTGAGTTCCTGTTCTGGTTTCCTTCAATGATTGAAATCATAAGCCAAATAGACCCTTCCCTCCTCAACTTGCTTTTGGTTATGTGGTTTCATCCCAGCAATAGCGACCCTACCTATGACACCTTTCCAAACAGTTCTACCAACTGAAGATTCAAACATATGAGCCTGTGTGGACCATGCTCATTCATACTGTCATAAATCGAGGAAGCTGTTTCCTGCTTTTAGCCAGACTGACCTGAAGAACTCACTGCCATAAAATGAATGCTATGACTAATTTTTTAAAAATCTGATTCTAGAGTCCACTTGCATGGCAGCTGATTTTCTTTACAACTTGCTGTTACCTGTGCTACATGGTTTGGATATTGTTGTGGCTGGTCTTTGTGAAGCTGACCTTATTATCCACAAATCATTTGGGGGTTCTATTATCTTCTGCTTTTATTTTATTCACATACAACTTATAGCTCCAAGGATTTAAGAGAGTCCATTAAAAACCTACCATTTAGTTACCTCTCTTCTTTACTTCTAGTGACACTGGGTCAGCTATAAAAAAATGCACGCTCATGCATTCATTCAACAAACATTATTACCTAACACCGTTATCAAGGAGTGTACACTCACAGAAAAAAAAAAAAGCATTGCATAGATAATTGTACACGGTACACAAACAATTTAAGGCAGGATGTGGCACAAGCAAGGGGAATGTTAAGGCAGACTGTTTCAGAATTGGCACAAGCTGGGGGGAATCTGAGGCTGAATCCAGGAAATGAATGAAATCATTTTCAGCCTGGGAGGGGCCAGCTCAGTAGGAAGCAGGGTATAACGCAAAGAAGATAAGAGTACTTATTTAACGAAGGCCGTCTCTCCGAGGTTTTTAGACTGATTAAGGCACATGCTCAGAGTTTCAAATTACAATAGACACTGTGAGTATATGCTGAAGGCCTACTGTGTGCTTGGTGGTGATTTAAACACAGGAAATACCCAGCGGTGGACAAAACCCAAACACCCAGCAAGCAAAACCCAGAA
>LR749757.1:962729-1039811 GCA_902729485.2 Mus minutoides
GGACTAACCAAAAAGGCTTTGACGAAGCAGATTTCTTAGACGTCCCTTTCCCTTTTCCAGACATATATCCCCTGGCCAGTGACCCTAACAGCAGCCAACTCTACTCTGTTTCTTCAGTAAAGTATATATAATTCAGCTGACTGACGTTATCAAGCCAGAACTCTTGTGGAGAGCTTGTGTGTGTTGGAGGCTGTCTAACTCCCAAGAGGGAATCTACCAGTAGGGTTTAGTTTCAAGGCAAACTCTAGTCTTTAAGGAGCTGATGACCTTTAGATTAAAAGGAACAATTCTTAACCATATAGGGAAAGCAGAGAAGATAATCTCTTCTTGGGTAGTTATGCAGTTTTTGGGTAAAATTAGGGTTCCAAATAGGCAAAATCAACCTGGAGTTGAGGCTAGATTAGAGTCTGGAACCTGGACAATAACATTAATTAATCATTATTTGTGGAGATTTCTAACATGGCTTCTTTTCCATGGCTACTCTGTGTATGCAATTTATTTGTGCACTTTTCGGAGGGCAAGGTTGTTCATTCTTTTCATTCTTTTAGAGTCCTGACAGGATCACAGGACTAGTGAGCAGCGACTAGTCTTGGGAGGAGTGTTTCTCGAGGTTCCCAACCAGGCAGTGCTCCTGGCCTTGGCTGCCCGCCCGCCACCCCGCCACCCCGCCACCCCGCCACCCCGCCACCCCGCCACCCCGGCTCCGGTCGCTCCTCCGCCATCCCCGCCCCTGCGCATCTCCATTTCCTACTGCGCCTCCGCCCTTTCGGCCCCGCTCGGCTTCCGTCCCAGATGATCCCTCCCCGGGGCGGCCGCCGCCTCCCCCGCCTTGAGCTGGAGCCGCCTCCCCGGCCAGTGGCGTAGCCGAGTCGGCGTCCGGCCGGCGGTGCGGAGCGGACGGAGCCCGGCGGGACCGAGCGGGGGGCCATGGAGAAAGCGGCCCGCGGCGCTGCGCACACCGACTAGAGCCGGCGCCCGCCGCCGGCGCCATGGACCGAGCGCCGGCCGAGCAGGTACGCAAGCGCCCGGGCTGCTCTCGGGCCTCCGGGCCGGCAGGCCGCCTGAGCTGAAAGGCCGGGGGAGGTGGACCGGCTGAGCTCAGCGGCGACAGCGGTGCCTTTGCACCAGTCTGGAGTGTATTCCTTTTATGAGGAGACTACCGTGGCTTACTCTTGTTTTCTTGTTTACTTTGCAAATAATTATTCTTTTAAAATGGAGTGAGAGTTCATGTTGAGTCCAGTAGTTCTATTAGTGGTCTGTTAGTGTTTTGATTGCATCGAATTCTTGCTGGAAGAGTTGGGAGGAAGGGCTAATGGCAGTGTGAAAAATAACTTAGAAGAATAGTGTCATGCTTCCTCCTCCTCCCCAGTATTTTACAGCTTCCCTGGAAACGAGTTAATTTGATTGTGATTTTTGTTCGCTGTCAGTTTCCCTCTTCCAAGGACCTTGGTCAGTTAGTCACATAGTTGAAAGGAGAACACTGGTGACTTGCCTGTTAGTTTTGCGAATAGTTAATTAACTCGAGTAAACGAGAGGCCATCTCCCAGGTTTCTGTTTATACGTAGTTAACGACAGTTTTGGGTTTGAATCGCACACTTTTCAAGCCAAAACACAGCTTTCTAATTTTGAACACTTCGTCGTTTCTGTTGATTCTTGTCGTATTGTCCATTCTATCCTAGATCTCTTATGGAAGATTTCTCCTCTCTCAGCACTTTCCATAGGACCTTACCACACAGATTTTTAAAAAGGAAAGCAAATCTTCCAGAGAATAGAAGTTTATTTTTATTAAAGAACACCAATTACCAAGAGAAAATTGATGTGGGACCCACTTGGGAAATACACACTTCACTGTGGCCCGGAGTATTATGTTACAGCTTGTAGTGAATTTATTAAAACATTGTTTTTGAGAGTTATTCTGAAAAAAGAACCTGAGATTTCCAGCCTTGACGAAGGAAAAGGAAATTTCCTTGCGCGTGTGTCTCTAATGAAAGGGTGGGACATTTTTGTCCGTCCTGGGCACTCGGGAAGCACTAATGTATATGTATACTCACTTAAGGCTACTTTCATCTTAGAGGAAATGTAATTACCTGGTTAGATGGTAACATTTAGCATGGCTCTCCACATGTGATTACCCTAAGAGCAAGTGTAGCAGACTATCTAGAAAACATCGTCTTCTGTCACCCCACAAACTCCACCATGTACTTAAATCCTTGGAAGTCTGAGAGCTAGAAAAAAGCCACGCAGAAGGATTTGATATTGAAGGTTTTTTTTGTTGGTTGGTTGGTTTTTTTGGTTTTTTTTTTTTTTTTTTTTTTTTAATCTCCAGGACCTCTTGCTTCAGCTTGGCCCGCAGTGGGGGAAGTACAGAACAGCCTTAGTTAGGTAAAGGCCCTCAAGAAGTATTTGTGATATGTGCCAAATTCCCATCCCCTCCCAAGTGTTTTGGTTTTTCCTTTTAAACCATTGCTGGCTTATGTTCAGAATTTCTGAAAATGCCTACAGCATTAGCTGTCGTACTGAGCAGTTTGCATAAATTCGGTTTTTATAATTGTTCTCAACACAGACTTGTTGCATTTCAAGTTAACCTAAGTAATAAATCCTCGGAGGCCTGCACAAGAGTAACTTTAAACGCTGTGTCTGAAGACGTTCGCGGCATAGGCTTTATAAGCCACTCTTCACATAAGCTCTTTATAAAAAGATAAACCTTGCGTGTGTTTATAAGGAGCAGTTCTTTGGCGATAGAGTGCTAGATGGATAACCTAACTGTAATAACGACTGAAACCATCTTACAGCTGGAAGAACCTCTTGAGTATACTCTTTTACAAAGACTATGAAGTCAAAACAAGTTCTGTCAGAGTTAGCTGTTGTAAAAACAGTTATTACTTGGTATGATATTTGTGTGTGTGTGTGGTAGGCGTGGGGAGGTTAATGTGCATAGTGTGAATATAGAGGTCAGAGGTCGAGGTTGGGCAGATTTCCTCCTCCGCAGCTCTTTGCCTTACTTTTTGAGGCACGGTGTCTCGCTGAACCCAGAGCTCACTGATACAGCTAGACTGGATGGCTAGCAGATCTCAGGGATCATCCTCTCACTGCCTCCCAGAGCTGGGGTTACAGGCCCCTACTTGTGATCTAGCTTTTTGCCTTGGTGCTAGGGAGCTAAATTCAATCCCAGTCTTTATTCTCATATGGCAGGTGCTCTACAGGGGCTTCCCCATGGCCTCCCTTTCTCAGTGATGATGATGGTGATGATGATGATGGTGGTGGTGGTGGTGGTGGTGAAGCTTGTGTAAAGGGATGTGAGGAAAGAGTTATGGATTCATTTGTTTAAGGCGATTCAGTGTCTCTGTGTTAGGAAATCAGGTGTGTTTTGGAGTGTTTAAATGATGAGCATAGAAGCGACACTGAGGTTCACAGGCCGTTGTCTAGTGTTTCAGTTTCTAACTTAACTCTAATCTTACCTTTAGGATATTCAGGTCAGACTTCTAGAAGGACCCACAAAAATCACAGATTATTCTCTTCTTTCATTCATAGAAAAGCAAACACAGAGAATTCTTGGGGCTTTGTGCAGTTTTGTCACAAATAAAGATACAAGATTGACTGGTGAAATGGCTTGCTTGGTAAAAGTACTTGTTACCAAGTCTGATGACCTGGAACCCACGGAGAAAGGAAGGAACCAGTTCCTGAAAGCCTCCTCACTACAGTCCATATGTGCATCACATATACACATGAACGTACAATAATATGATAAAAATAGAAAATTGTTTGAACTCTTTGTAGCAGCACAGTCAGCTTTTCACATCTGTAGGTCCCACATCCCTGAAACACCCAGCTGGATCACAAAACAGTTGAAGAAAAAAGTTGAGTCTGTACTAAACGTGTGCAGGCTACGAGCCCCAAATAACACAGTGTAGGAGATACTTACATAGCTCTCGAATGTGTTAGCTGTTGTATTTAGCGGACAGTTAGGTAAACAGTGCAGTGGAGAGCGTGATGGCCTCTGTGTAAATATCACACTTACTCCAAGACCTGAGCATCTGTGGACCATCAAGTCTGTAGTGAAGGCCCTGTATCCATCTAGCACAACTAGACAACTGTTCTGTAAGTGTTACTATAAAGCCTGTATTATCCAATGACAATTGATGTTTTTATGGGAAGTTGACAAACATATTATATTTTTAAAATAATGCTCTGAATCAGAGTGCATTCATTTAGAGAAAAGATTTGGAAAGTTAAGAAATTTTAAACATCTAAAACAAAATAAAAAACCAATGACATTAGAAAAATATTAACTAAATAATCAAAGGTCAAAGACAAAAAAATAGAATGGTAGGTTATTAGAAAAGTATAACTACCTATCACATGTAAACCATGGAGTATGACTGACATGCTCTGACACATATGTAGTCATAAGCACTCCCTGTGTTACTGTAACCCATGGAGTATGACTTAGGTTGTGCTTTGACACAGATGTGTTCCATAGTTTAAAAGGAAAAGAAAATTACCCATCAAGGCAAGAGGTCAGGGGAGAAGCTTCATAGGAAGCAAGCAAGAAAATAAGTGTAAAAGCAGAAACTAACAAGTTGGATACTATGACAATTGTTATTACATGTAAAAGGGTTGTTTTATTTTCGAAAACACTATCAAGTCTTAACAGGCTTTAATAGTCCTGTGGTGGGAGGTGAGTGGTCACTCTTAAGTCCCCTGCCATTTTCTTCACTGGGCTCGGAAGCCTTGAACATGGGCAAGTGTCTTACCGAGACAGTGCATCCAGAAGGCATCTCACGCCCCATTCATCCCCCTGGAAGGCACCTATTTCATCTGTACCACAGGGTGTAAAAAACATCCTAATGTCTGATGCATTTTCACCTTAACATAGAATATGGAGGTTTCATGGTCTCTTCCTGCCGGTGTGTGGGACATACTCTGAGCTTCACTGTGGGAGACTGTCTCATCATGTTCTACTTTAGTTCTGACTTTAGGTGGGTGTCACTTTTCTGTCGCCTAATCTGGGAGATTATTTGCATCCTCCTGGAGGCTTCTCTGAAGAACTCAGAGTGGGTTGTCTGCTGCACTGCGCTTTTGACTGTTCTGCCCGCTCGCTCACTCGCTCGCTCGCTCACTCGCTCACCTCGGTGCAGCCTTTCCAAGCTTGGAACCAGGGTCTTTCTGCCTGCACGCTCGCTCGCTCGCTCGCTCGCCCGCTCACCTCGGTGCAGCCTTTCCAAGCTGAGCCAGGGTGGTTGTCATCATGGCTGTGATCCTGTGATGGCTAATGAACTCTTTTAAGAAGGCATTTTATACTTTATGTTCTGATAATATTTTTGGTTTTCTAGATTATTTGTATAAATGGTATTTTTAGTGACATTTGTTTTAATATGTATAAAATTAAAAATAAGTGAAATGCATGAATGTTTTCACAGACAAAATTATTCAGATTTTTCATTAATTTAGGGAATTCTGAAATAATTTATGAAAACTACCATTTTACCACTGAGTGGGGTGTTCGAAGCAGACAGTAAATATAAGAGTGATTATACTGTCATTGGAGTTCCCACTTACTTTATATTTCTTATTATATTAGTTTATGTATATGAGTGTTTTGTCTGCAGGTTTGACTGTGTACAGATGCATACCTAGTGCCTGAGGGGATCAGAAGAGGGCAACAGATAGTCCAGAACTAGAGTTACAGACAGGTTGTGAGCCTCCATTTAGGTGCTGGGAATTGAATCTGGGTCCTCCGGAAGCACAGCCAATGCTCTTAACTGCTGAGCCACCTTTCTAGCTTGTATTTATATTGGCTTAACAGTAAGGTAACAGTTCACTTATTTAAAATGTAATCTCTCAAAATATAGATTAAGGGGTTGGGAGAGATGGCTCCGTGGTTAAGAGAGCATAGGACCCAAGTTCACTTCCCAGCACCCACATAGGTTAGCATACAGTCACCTGTGACTCTGGCTCCACAGAACTCTATCCTCTTAGCTGCATGGACCCACTCACTTCCAGACAGTTGTACATACATACATATACTTAGAAATGAAAGAAACCTTTAAATATGTGTATATATAAATATGTGGATCATGAGCTACACATGCTCGGACACACCTATAAGAGGGGAGGCAGGGATCGTGAGTTAAAGGCTGGCCTGAGACACCCAAAGAATGGCAGTAAAACTAGTGAGTAAAGCATGGACTTCAAACTGAGGAGTAACAGATAGAGTAACTATTCTAATTTTTCAATATTTTCAGATATTTTTCTTTGATTTCTGTACTAATATTAAAAGTTGCCAACATTTACATTTGGATTTTATAGGATTGGTTTGCCTTCAGCATTGGTTTTTGGGCTGCTAGATGTAGATAACTGAAGGCGTCAAAGTCACAGTGAACAACTTTGGAAATCATGTAAAGGTGAAACTGTAGGAGAAAGCTTTATCAGTCTGTTCTTTCTGATGACATCTGCCTATGCAGCTGTTGACTAGAGTAGCTTCTCTTTCTCTTTCTCTTTGCTAAAAACAAAGTATTATGAGTTCAAAACTCATCTGTCCTCTACTACACAGAGTTTTGAACCCATAATCCTCCTGATTTTCTACCTCTTAAGTGCTGGGATTCCAAACATGTACCACTGTGCCTGACTCCTGTGGTACTAGGAGCTGAACCCAGGGCTGCTTCACGCATGCTAGACAAGGACTCAACCAATTGAGTTAGACCTCCAATCCCCCCAACCTCCGTTTTGAGAGACAGTCTTGATATATCCAGAGCTGACTTGAGCTCAGTATTTAGCCCAGGCTGGCCTCAGGCACCTGGCTTCTTCCTGCCTCAGCCTCATATGGGCGAACGAGCCACCCTGTCCACATCCTATAGATATTATATTTCAAAAACTTAAATTTGTTAAATAGAACTTGCAGAAAATTAATTAAATCAGCATACAACTTGCTAAGTTCAATGGCTTGTAAATTCCTCTAATGAAACTACAGAACTTGCCAGGTGTCCCAAGTTCTACCTAACTGCTGTTTCTTTTTTCCTAAGAGTGTGTTACTGTCCAAATTGTTAAAGAGCTCATTTTCTTAATACTTTTCCATGTGTGTATTTTCCCAGAGTAGAGTTTTCTGTGGCTTTTAACTGTCTGGAGCTGTATTATAGAAAAGACTCTCTAGAACCAAGGGGCTGACACAGAATCCTGAGGGTGGCAGTGATGTGCACAGATACCCACCAGGAAAGGTTACTCTCCAAGTTAGTCTCATTTTTTTCTCCAAGTTTAAGTATGAAACATAATTTTTCCTTTATGTTTTTGATTCATCTTAGACATTTCCCTCAACAATGGACAAAACTTAATTTCCTGCAATGGACAGAAATAGACTACTTTTTCAACTATTCAAAGAAATGAAATTATTCTTCAAATTTTGAGCTAAATGACTTTTCCCCTTCAGAATTAACAAGAAATACAGCTTTATCCAAAGAGCTAGATTTCTTACTACTCTTTATTTTAGTCCTGAGGTTTGGCTTCTTATACTCTATTTAACAGCTAGCTCTTCTGGATAAGAACTGATTTCACTGTAGCGCTGTGACTTGGGATAAGTCCTTCCCAGTTTTGTTGGGTACTTGCTTACTTTAAGCTGACTTTGTCACTTCAGCATGTCCTGTGGATATCGTTTGCAGACTCTTTCTAAGTGCCAAGTGTGTATTAGTTGTTCACTTATAACCCATGCTTTCTGTTTTTCTCTTTAAGAATGTGAAGCTTTCCGCTGAAGTGGAGCCGTTTATTCCCCAGAAGAAGAATCTGGATGCCTTTGTGCTCCCCATGGCTCTCCCGAGTGATACTGGCAGTGTTTCTGGGGTGGAGCCAGCTCCAATCCCTAGTTATCTGATTACATGTTACCCATTTGTTCAGGAAAACCAGTCCAATAGGTAATTCCATCATTCTTTATTGCTGGGGAGATAGAACTGGGCAATGTACATGAGTCTTTTTCCTTTGTAACTTTCAAACTGTAATCATTTATTTGTATTTTTTGTTTTTTGTTTTTAAGGTTTTATTTATTTTATGTATATGAGTCCTCTGTAGCTGTCTTGAGACCCACCAGAAGAGGGCATTGGATCCCATTACAGAGGGTTGTGAGCTACCATGTGGTTGCTGGGAATTGAACTCAGGACCTCTATCTAGAAGAGCAGCTAGTGCTCTTAACCACTGAGCCATCTCTCCAGCCCTATTTCTGTTTTTTAAGAGGAAGTAAAACTATGCAGAAATTAGACAGCTGTCAACATGTATTATTTTCTTATTCTTTCTAAGAGGAAATGCCATTGACATATATTGCGTGTTTATTCTCATAATGGCCAGGACAGTGTCTGGCATAAGAAAAACCCATGAGGGACAGGCATTGAGGTGCCATGGTTGCTGAGTGCTTATCTGGTGGTTTCTGTAATCTAGCAAATTTCCCTCAGCTCAGATAGCACGCGCTGACTCTTCCAGGCTGATGGAAAAGTCACAGTTCATTGTATTGACATGTAGATGTATTTTCAGCCTCTAGCAAGCTATACCACATACTGGAAATGTGGGATAAATGGGAGGCTCTGTGGCTCAGCAGCTCTGCACACTGTCTGCAGGTGCACTCCTGTGTGTCCACAGCCCATTGTGGCTCACTCGTGATCCTGGATGTGTGATTTATGAGACCACCAGGCTACACTGTGAAATAGAAATGCCCCAGTGAATAGTCTGAGTTTCTTACTGCAGACTTTTCAAGGTATAAACAGTAGCAACTACAGAATCCTCAGCTGAGCTTAGACTTCATTAAAAACCTCTGAACTCAGGGGCTGGTGAGATGGCTCAGCGGGTAAGGGCACCCGACTGCTCTTCCGAAGGTGATAAGTTCAAATCCCAGCATCCACATGGTGGCTCACAACCATCCGTAACAAGATCTGGCTCCCTCTTCTGGAGTGTCTGAGGACAGCTACAGTGTAACTTACATTAAAAAAAAAAAAAAAAAATCTCTGAACTCAGCTGGGTGTGGTGTCAGCACCAGAGAGGTAGAGGCCAGGAGGATCATGAATTCAAGATGCCTTTGCTTCATGAGATTCTGTTTGTTTGTGTGTGTTTGTTTGTTTGTTTGTTTGTTTTTTAAACATCGCACTATTAAATAATGTAGAGAATTTTTATAGACTAAACATATAATACTAGTTTTCTCTGTAGTAAAATAGCCATGCTCAGTATGGGAAATTTGTTTTCTTGCCTTAATGTGAGGTACTTGTTAGGAATTCATGAGCAAGCCATCCTTCATAGTATCTAAGTATTGTTAGGATTTTGGTAGTAAACTTGCTTCCCTTTTGCTTTTTGTCATTGCAAAAGTGAGGAGAGGACCCCTTCTTTCTCCACAGCAGCTGCTGTCCAGCATACTGCTGGACAGGACAGCATCGCTGGTGCTGTGTAGGAACTGAATGCAGGATAAAGGTATCTGGGAAGCCTACCTGACTTCCTTGAACATGGGTCTTAGGTTGCCAAGGAGAGGAGCCAGGGCAAGACCTGGCTAAATGATTAGAGCAGGGGTTGGGCCTCTATGTAAGGGTTGGCCGTTACAGTGTGGGCATTGTGCACAGACTGGGCTGTTGTAATGTGGACCCGAGCTAGGTGTTTCACTTTTAGGCAGACATCTTGAAGAGTTTGAGGGCAGGTTGGGAAACAATAAATGGATGTCGAGTGTGGCAAGCTCTCAGGCTGGATTCTCTTATGCTGCCGTGCTCATGGGTATTACAAGTGCAAGTTATCAGCAAAAAAAGCTGATGACATCAGTGGTGCCTCTCCCCGAGGCACCACTGTGAAGGCGCTGTTCTCTATGTCTTATTGTTTGTTCTGCTTTGATATTACTCTTGGATGTCAATAGATTTTTTTTCTCTCTTGTTTGGTTTTGCAGACAATTTCCTTTATATAACAACGATATACGATGGCAGCAGCCCAGCCCAAGTCCTACCGGACCCTACCTTGCCTACCCCATTATATCTGCTCAGCCACCTGTTTCCACTGAGTACACCTATTACCAGCTGATGCCAGCACCCTGTGCCCAAGTTATGGGCTTCTATCATCCTTTTCCTACCCCTTACTCCAGCACCTTCCAGGCTGCAAACACTGTCAATACCATAACCACAGAATGCACCGAACGTCCGAATCAGCTGGGGCAGGCCTTCCCAGTGTCCAGCCATCGCAGCAGGAATGGTAACAGAGGGCCAGTGGTGCCAAAAGTGAGTGGCCACATTCTGTATATAGTTTTTAAATATGATATTTCTGTTGTTAGTACTAGTATAGGTAATCTACTACTTGTACCATTGGCCTTTAATGTTTAATTTGCCACAAAGTATTCATCACTAATAAAAAGTGTTGTAGGTATATTATATAAAAAATTTTTTCTTGTGAAATTAATTACCCCTCTTGATTGAAATTGTAATTTCAAGTCATCTTCATGATCATTCAGAGTTTTATATAAACATAATTCACAATTATTTTGATTTAGTGCTAAAATTATACAGTGACAATGCCAACACTAAACAGATCATGTGGCTGAATGTCACTGTACCTCAAGCTGTTTGTCTTCTGAAATCAGCAGAAATGTTAGTAAATCCTCAGAGTCCCTCGACCACAGTGTCAGTATTCTGGGTTGTTAGTGGGAATAGGAGAGTTGTTAGTCGTTTAGGAGAGTCAAAAAACAAGTAAGGGAGGAAGCCACTCCCATTCAAGGCCAGGACTTGATGAAAGTGTGTGTGTGTGTGTGTGTGTGTGTGTGTGTGTGTATGTATATGTATAAAAGATGCAATGCAATGCTTCCTTTTCCATTGTGTGTGTGTGTGTGTGTGTGTGTGTGTGTGTGTGTGTGTATGTATATGTATAAAAGATGCAATGCAATGCTTCCTTTTCCATTAATTCCATAAAGGGCTTAATATTGAAGCTGTAAGAAAGCCTGTCTATAATCAGCACTGCTCCCAGAAGACACCCTGTCCCCACCAGCACTGCTGCTCTCTCCAGACTCCATTAGTTGGTTTCCTCAGGAAAGTCTTTGCTGCATTTTGACATAACTTTTAAAAATGAAAAAACAAACAGATTATCTTGAAAAGATTTTTACCTTGGTTCATGGAAACATGAGTCAAGGGAACTTTTGGGGACCACCAAGAATGAAAAGAAATAGGTTGAAAAGCAAGCTAGTAGTATACAATTTCTAGGCATCGGAAGAGTAAGAGGTCTTAGAACACCTTCTCAGCAGCTTCAGTTTGGAAGCTTGAAGTTGAGTTCAGGGTTCAGGGTGTAAATTGCTCTTGAGGAACAATCACTCCTGTTTAAAATCTAAACAAAGAAAGCAGCTTTATCATATTTTCTGTTTGGACTTCAAGGCAGAAATATTTTGCTCATCTTTGTTATGAATTTAGTGACAGGGTAAATTTTCACACTTTTATTACCTCTTAAAATAAAAATATATTCATATGATACTATTAAAACCTTGTTAATGGTTAATAATTGATTTAAAAAATAGAAATTCAGGTAAAAACTAAACTGAAGTCAGGTTCATTTTAGTGAAGCACTCAGCCCAGCTATTGAGAGCCAGTCACCTGTCCTCTGCAGGAGCAGTAAGCAGTGTTAAGCCGTCTCTGCAGTCCTTACAAAAGTCTTTTGAGGCAGGATCTCAGTATGTAGCTGTGCTGGTCTTGAGCTCACAAGGCAGAGAAAGAATCCCAAACTAATGTTTTCTTAGATAAAAGAATGTGTAAATGTGCTTATGGTACATTATTTAGCTTCTGATGCTTCTTGCTGATAATTCCACAAAACCAGCAAAGAGCCAATGATCTGTAGTATACATTTAGGTCTTTGTGTAACAGATGTGTACGTTATGTTTAGTATATTCACTTATTCACTGGCTGCTTCTTCTGTTTTTCTTCTGCCCCCCCCCCCAACTTCTGTTCTTTTAAACTTAACTCAGCCACAGCTTTTACAACAACATATAAAAAACAAAAGACCACAGGTGAAGAATGTGGCTACTCAGAAAGAAACAAGCGCAACAGGTCCTGATAGCCGATCAAAAATTGTGCTTCTGGTAGATGCTTCACAGCAAACTGGTAAGGCAGTGTTCTGTTTGTTTATTTACTTGTCTACTCTCACATGTGTGGGGAGCTGTGTGTGGATCAACGCTGATGCTGAGGGTCCTCTGTGGCTTTCCTTCCTTCGTATTGAGCCTGGACCTCGATTCCTTGGCTAGTGTGTCTGTCTAGCTTGTACTTGGGATTCTGTCTCTGCCTTGTGAGCTTAAGACCAGTTCAGCTATATGCTGAGACCCCTGTCTCAAAAGAATATTGTAAGGACTGCAGAGATGGCTCTTCCAGGGGACAGGTGATGGGCTCCCAACAGCCATGTCATGTGCTTCTCAACGGCCTGTAACTACAGCTCTATGGAGTCTGTCTGACACCTCTGGTCTCTGTGAACACCTGCATTCACAGGCACACTACCATCCTCCTATTAAAAATAAATTTAAAAGATTTGTAAATGTCATAATGAAACTCATTATTATATATAAGTTATATGTGTTCACAAAAACTTTAAAAAATACTGTCACATACAAGAGAATCCCCCAAACTAGGTCTAGATTGATGTGAATAAAACATATGACATTATATGAGCAGAAAGAGGTTCTTGGAATAGTTAAAAACCATCTTGCTGTGTGGTTTGTAGGGTCTAAAGCAGTGTGTTTAATGGGCTCCGGTGCCTACAGTATTTATGGGGAAAGTCATGTGTCCCAGAGCTGCCCTTCCTCATAGTGACCCATTTCTACATCTGTTTGTAAACCCTGGTAAGGTTCTTAAAAGTACTTTCTGAGCTGGATGTGGTGACACTGCTCTTTTGTTTGTTGACACAGGATTTTTTGGTGTAGTCCTGGCTGTCCTGGGAATCACTGTAGACCAGGCTAGCCTCGAACTCAGAGATCTGTCTGCCTCTGCCTCTAAGAGCTGATGTTAAAAACAAGGGCCATCATGCCTGGCTTTGGTTTTTTTTTGGGGGGGGTGAGGTATGGGGGGCAACACATGTTTTTAATCCCAGCGCTAGGGAGGGAGAGGCATGTGGTTCTCGAGTTTGAGCCTAGCCTGGTCTACAAAGCCAGTTCCAGGGTAGCCAGGGCTATGTATACAGACCCTGTCTCTGGGGGTGGGGGTAGGGGATGGGGGGAGGGAGGGATGGAGGGAAGAGAAGAGAAGAGAAGAGAAGAGAAGAGAAGAGAAGAGAAGAGAAGAGAAGAGAAGAGAAGAAGAGACTTTGTGTCTCCCAGAAAGTTCTGCCTTCCATTTCCTGCCCAGCTGATTGGCCATCATATTTTTACTAAAGCCAATCAGAGAATGCCTTAGGTAGATGAGGAAGGACAGAGACACAGCTTCACACAGTGTGTCCCAACAACCAAGCTTGTGTTAATGTGTAATAAGAATTTAAGATGGCTAGAGTCAAAACAGGGAGCCGCAAGATGGCTCAGCAAGTGAAGGTGTTTGTTGTCACACTGGACAGCCTGCATTTGATACCCAGTACCTACGTGGTGGATGAAGAGGACCGACTCCCACAAGTTGGCCAAGCCCTCCACTCGCACCATGGCACTCATGCCACAAATATACACATAAAATAAATTGATAAAATGTAAAAAATCCAGTTGTCCAGATGTAATATGCAAGCGTTAGCTGCGTTCCTATATACAGTTAGAGAGGCAGTGTCAAGTATTGGTATGTGTGAATCAGTGGGCATACTTATTTACTACTGTTGGAATGTAGGTTGTTTTAACCACCTTCACTATTGATTTAGCATTACCAAATTTGAATCTGTGTGTCCTATAAGACACATTCACATTTGCCTTACAGAAACTTCCAAGTGTATACATTTATAGTTGGCAGTCTATAGTTAGTTTTCATTGAATTCCTTCTTTGACAGTTTCATGCACACATTTTGATTATTATGCCCCCTGCCTCCAATCAACAGTGGGCTGTGTGTTTTTTTTGAGATAGTCACTCAGTGTAGCACTAACTAGCCTGTAACTCAGCTCTGCAGATTAGGCTGAGCTTGAATTCAGAGATCTTCCTGTCTCTGCCTCCTAAATACTGGGATTAAAATCATATGCCACCATGTTGCCAACAGTGTTGCTTTTTTTTTGTTTGTTTGTTTTGTTTTGTTTTGTTTTTCGAGACAGGGTTTCTCTGAGTAGCCCTGGCTGTCCTGGAACTAGCTTTGTAGACCAGGCTGGCCTCGAACTCAGAAATCCACCTGCCTCTGCCTCCCAAGTGCTGAGATTAAAGGCGTGTGCCACCACGCCTGGCCAGTGTTGCTTTTAATAGCAAAACAACCAAAGTGCACTGTGAGTGGAAATAAAAGGATAAGTGCATTGGTATGTCCATGCAAAAGTAGTCTGTTCTACAATGGCAGTTATTAATTAGCTCCATACAGCTGAAGGTTAAACTAATATGGAGGGGTTGGGAATAAGAAGATATAGCTGATATTTTAGTGATACAGCCAAAGGCTGTAAAAGTACATGATTGCTGTTTTAGAAATAGGAAAAATCCATGGAAAATCCACAAGGAAAAGTGAGTGAAAACTGAACACAGCTAGTGGTGAGGGGAGGGAGGGAGACTGTTGGGCACATGTGGTGGCTGTGCCAGGTTGGCCATGTTCTCTCTTAAATGGCTGATGATTTTAGTATTATGATACAAGGATTTATTTTTATAACGACACTGTTACAAGTTATTAGGAACATTTTAAAATGATTTTTTCCAAGAGTCACATATTTCTCCATTTAAAAACTCTGTCATTTTAATTATAATTTAACAATGTAAAAAGTTGGCCATCATGGAGAATTGTCCACTTGCCTTGCCTTGTAGATTTCCCATCAGACATCGCTAATAAGTCTCTCTCGGAGAGCACAGCCACAATGCTCTGGAAAGCCAAGGGCAGGAGGAGAAGAGCGTCCCACCCTGCTGCAGAGTCCTCCAGTGAGCAGGGGGCCAGTGAAGCTGACATCGACAGTGACAGCGGCTACTGCAGTCCCAAGCACAACAACCAGCCTGCGCCAGGGGCTCTGCGCGACCCTGCCTCTGGGAGCATGAATGTGCGTGCGCAGTGCCTCAGTGTTTCTAGTTGGTATTTGTTTGCTTTTTGTTAGTCCTGCTGTGGGTACATTGTCCTTTGCTGAAGTGGAAGCAATCTTTTTCTTTTTCTTTTTTCTTTTTTTTTTTTTTTGAGCAATTCTTAGTAATCATAGTACTTTACTATTCTCGAAAATACAAAGCACTCATTCTGAGTAATAACACTAGGTTAAATTATGAAGCATTTGCAAAGTATGTCATATTGACTCTAATTAGAAAGTAATCATTCTCTCTCTTTTGTATTCTTTAGCGTTTGGAGTCATCGGGCTGTACAGGTACTTTTTTTTTTGCAGTGTTTCTTTTTCTTTTTGTATGTATTTTATTCTTTGTCCATTCAAGTTTTCCTTTAAATGTGAGCTTACCAGTGTTATAACAAAAACTGTGAGTCTCTAGTGATTCGAGTTAATTGAAAAATATATATAGTTTTCCCAAACACATTGAGAAAATGTGGTGTAGACTGTTCGGTAGGATGACATTTGTGTTACTAAGAGTGCACATGCCATTTTAAGTGTACAAAAAAATTCCATGTCTGTAGTGACTCATCTGTTTAGATTTAGGCTTCCTTTATCAGCAAATCTTAACTTTAATATCTTTACATATTTGATACAGGTGGTGTAAATTGGCCCAAAGTAACTTGCCAGGCAACTCAGAAAAGACCTTGGATGGAAAAAAACCAAGCATTTTCTAGAGGTGGAAGGCAAACTGAACAAAGAAATAATTTACAGGTACTTTAAATGATATTGGAAATTTGATTAGGTGTAAGATGGATAAATTAACTTCATCATAATAATGGTGTAGCATTTAGGAATCACGGTATAGCAATTACAAAGGACTCACAGTATCCTTAAGTTTTAAAGATGCAAAAGGTTATCTAAATGTGAACTCCTGTGGGCTGCTGATAAGCATGAGGATCTGAGTTTGATCCCCAGCACTTCCTTAAAATACTCTCATGTAACAGTGTACATCAGTAGTCACAGAACTGGAGAGGCAGCCACCTCACCTGAATTGGCGAGCTTGAGGCTCAGTTGAGAGAGGTTGTGTCTCAAAAAAATAGTGTGGCGAGAAACAGAGGAAGGGACACACACATGATTGCATATTTGGCAGGCCCCAGGCCATGGGAAAGCCTGTCTTAAAGAAACAAATGTGGTTGTTTTCTGAGGAAGGACACCTGAGACTTCGTCTGAGAACACGAAGGTGTGCACACATGCACATGCGTACACATGAACACCTGCATGTGTATCACACACATACACAGGAAGCTCCCATATCTATAACTTTAAATGCCTTAGCAAGTAGGGCATAAATAATGACTGGTCGTGTGTTGACTGAAGGTGGTGATGTAACTGATACCATGTTTCTACTGTGTCTGGGTGAGTATGTCATGACCTTTAGAAAAGGAAAGCCCACCTACCTGTTACTTGCAGTGTCTGTTTCCTTCCATATCAAAACCTAGACCCTCTTCTCTTAAGAATGGCTGTTTGAGCTAGGCAGTGGTGGTATATGCCTTTAATTCCAGCACTCGGGAAGCAGAGGCAGCAGAGCTCAGTCACTTTAAGGGCACCCTGGTATACAAAGCAAGTTCCAGGACATCCAGGCTACACAGAGGAGCCCTGTCTCAAAAAACAAACAAAACAACAAAAAACAAAACATAGAGTGAGAGGCTGAGCTTAAGGACTGCAGTCTGGTCTTTAGGTTATAAACGCACAGTGGCTGTAAGGTCTGGACAGCTTGTAGGATAAGGGTCAGTCTCTGATCACCAGGCTTGCTAGCAAACACTTTTGCCTGTTGAACCATCTCTTCAGCTATGCATATTTTGATGTGGCTTATTAACACTCTTGTACACTAGTGCCATTGTCACGTTGATGGTTACTTGGTGCCACAGTGTGGCCAGACTGGGCAGCTGCCCGGCAGTCATGCAGAGTGAACTGTGCACAGCTCTGCATCTACAGAGACTGTATTGAGTTGTTTGGCTGTCAAATCAGGGAGTTGTTATTGGTCATTATTTCTCTTTTTCATTTTAGATAGACTTCCTGGATTCCTTATATCGAATTAGAGCTGTCATATAAATATGAATGGACCAAAAGTCAGAGCAGGATAAATGGGTCTGTCTACTGCTCCTGCTGTCCTTGGCCTCCCTGAGACTAACACTTCAGACAATCCCTTGACAGACCCCTTAGGCCGCATGGAAACAGGAGTAATGGTCCTTCCCTGTGATTTCTGCATGGTCAGACCATTTTTGTTTCAGGCTTATGAGGCAATCTGGCTTTAGCTTTATTTGATGATAAAGATTAAACAGAATGTGCAAAGTGTTTACGACTCTTTTCTGTTGAAATTGAACCTGCCTGCCTTGCCAAGTTCCTGGTCTGCTCCTGGCCCTGGTTTTGTTGTTTGTTCATTTTGAATCTGTGTCCATTAAAGGAAGTTACCCCCAGGTGAAAAACAGTTTTCTTTCTTTCTTTCTTTCTTTCTTTCTTTCTTTCTTTCTTTCTTTCTTTCTTTCTTTCTTTCTTTCTTTTTTTGTTTTCTTTTTTCTGAGACAGGGTTTCTCTGTGTAGTCCTGGCTGGCCTGGAACTCACTTTGTAGACCAGGCTGGCCTCTAAATCAGAAATCCACCTGCTTCTGCCTCCCAAATGCTGGAATTAAAGGTGTGCACCACCACCGCCCAATGGTGAAAAACATTTTAAGTGCTTTATCTCTGCCTGATAATTGGTGGGAAAAAAGAAGCCAAGCACCGAGTGCATGTTGTTTGTTTGGAGGAGGGTCTTGCTCTAGAGCTGAGGCTAGTCTGGCGCTTGCTCTGCAACCAGCGTTGCTCTGAACCTCTGACCTCCTGCCTTAGTCTCCCAGGTGCTGGTGCCACATGCCACTCTACTTGGCAGCTCTGTTGTTTGTGTTTTCCTCCTCCATTCCTAAAGCATTAGAGGCAGATTTCGAGAGTGTATCGTCTATCTATTACTGATGTTTTCTTGTCCCTAAGATTTTTGTTAGGTATATATCTGATTTTTTTCCCCCAAAACCAACTCCTTTTAAAGCCAAACCAGACTGCTGCCCTTTTGCAATTTCTAATTGTTTTCTAGGCTTTAAAGGCTTTTGGAAGGTAAGCCCTGCAGGAAATAGTGACCTCTCTTTATTTATACTAGTTCTTTTTGTGTGTGTGTACAGTTCAGCAGATAACTTTGGAAGCTCTCCTTCCACCTCCTGTGGATCCCAGGGGTCAAGCACAGGCCAGCCAGGCCTCGCAGCAAGTACCTTTCCCTCCTAAATGGTCTCACCTGTCCTTGTGCTACTTTTTATAGTACAGTGTTTTGAGATATTTTTATCAGAGACTTAATTTTGATGACTGGTAGCACCTGGTCGTCTACATCTTAAAGCAGCAAATATTTGTACTCACTGATTGTGGGACTAGAGAGATGGCTGAGGGGGTAATAGTGCTTGCTGTGCCGGTGTGAGGACCTGTACGTCCCCAGCACCCATGTTAGTAAAATGTTAGTCATGGACATGTATGCCTATAACCCTGACTTGGGGGGGGGGGGCAGAGACAAGAGAATTGCTATAGCTGGGTGGCCACCATCCTAGCTTTTGGTTCACTGAGAGACCCTATGTAAAGCTGAGCATGACAGATCAGTACACCAGGTGACTTTCAGAGACACATGCATCTATACAAACAAATGTATAGCTAATCACTTAAAAATACAAAAAGTGAAAGGAAGCCACATATAGAAAGGAGATGGAGGGATCACATTCAGCTTGGATCTTACTAGTCCAGACTGGCTGGGCAGCATGCCCCAGACATCCTCCTGGCTCTGCCGTCCTGCAGTGGGGTTAGAAGTGCATTCTACCACACCTGGCCTTTAACAATGGATTCTGATAATCAAACCCAGGTCCTCCTGCAAGACCGGCAAGTACTTTACAGCCCCAGGCCCCACCTCTTGCAAGGTCCACACCTCTTAGGAAGTGCCAAATCCTCCAGGAATCAGAGACAGTATCCAGAACTGTTAACATGATAGTTAGAGTTTCACAAAGGTGTTAATATAGTTGGGCATCTTTGTGTTTGGAGTTTCATCTGTTTCCTTTCCTGTGACTTGTCTCAGGCCTTTGCTTACTCTGATGTTTGGTCTGTTTCTTTTTACCTTGATTTATTTTGAGGTCAGGACTCAGTGCATAGACTAGTCAGGCCTTGACCTGTAGTCTCCTTCCTCAGTCTCCCAGAACTGGGGTTACAAGTGTGCCATCATCGAGTCTTGATGTCATTCTTCCTCATCCCCTGCCCCCGTCTCTGTCCTTCTGTTTTAGTTCTTATACATGATTCTTTATTTTGAAGCAGAGTCCTGCCCTGTAGCTGTGTCTAGCTTGGAACGACCTATGTGGACCAGGTTATCTCTTTGAACTTGGTGATCCTGCCTCTGCTTCCTGAGTTCTAAGACTACTACTGTGTCTGGCACATGTGCCTTTTCAGCCGCAAACCTACTTAGAAGAACTGACGGAAGCACCCTGTTAGGAGATTATTGGTTTGCTCAGAGGCTGTTGGAAAATCCGCTTCTCAGGAACCTTGCTGAAACTGTTAGTTCTGAAGTTTTAGGTTTTAAGGTACTTTTTTCCTTCTCCCTCTCTCTTCCCTTCCCCATCCCCTCTCTCTTGGTGATTGGGTCTTTCTGTGTAGCCTTGATTGGCATGAACTCACTCTGTAGACCAGGCTGGCCTTGAACTCATGAGATCTGTTTGCCTCTGCCTCCTAAGAGCCAGGATTAAACGTATGAGTCACCATGCCTGGCAGACCTGATACTCTTTTCTTCTACATAGAACAATGAAGTTGCATTTGCTTTTACAGATAAACTGTTAAGTATTTCCAATACCATCAGTACATATATACTAATTGGTTCACAGCAGCAAGCATGAAAATAGGTCAGGTGTAGGCCTTTGTATGTGTGCTTTCAGAAGCTTATGTCCTTGACTTGTCTCTGACTGCCTCACTTTCTTTACTGTTAGGATTGTGAGGTCGATGTTGATGAAGAAGGGCTTCTCACATCTCATTATTCCTTCTGAGGGGTGTTTGATGTCAGCTAACATCGGTTCTTAAGAGACTAAACATATCTCAAAGTCATTAGAACACATGCTTTTTCTTTACCTTCCAACAGTGAAATATTTTTCAGACTTATTAGTAAATGTCTCAATCTGTTGGCTACCATAAAAAAGTGCCGTAGACTTGGTGCTTGTGGGCAGAAAGGTGTAGTGTGCCAGGGTCGGGGTACAGGAAGGTCAGCTGGCTGGTGAAAAGTTGTCTGCCAAAGGCCTACTTCTTGGTTCTTATTTTCAATGTTGCCCTTAAGTAGAAGAGCAGCTGAGAGTTCTTTGCATCCCTTTTATAGTTCATAAATCCCTTCCATGATGCTCTGCTCTCTTGACCTGATCACTTCCCAGAGTCTGTCTCCCAGGACTTAGGATCTCAACACAAGAATGTGGGAGAGATACAAACAGCTCCTGTAACAGGACAGTAGTACTCTCTCCTCCTCCTCCTCCTCCTCCTCCTCCTCCTCCTCCTCCTCCTCTTTTGAGCAGGTGTGCATGTTGGGTGGGTTTATATTTAATTTCGGAGTGAGGCCCTTGCATTGTACTTGAGCTACTATCTGCCAATCTTGAGATCGTGCCCTGGTTGGCTCTGACTGCATGTCCTGCCTCTCTTGTTCTAGTGTTGGGGTTATAGGCTCTGCCACCTTTCTTCTTCACCCATTTCCTTGAAGGCAGGTTCTTACTGAACAATTTTCTCTTGCGATGCTTTTTCGCCCAGGCTGGCCAAGGATAACCTTGAGTTTTTGTTCCTCCTACCTCTCCTTGTTAGTGTAATCTTTTCACTGTTGGCTCATCCCCTTCAGCTGGTTCCCTGGAGATGTTTCCAGGTGATTAGATTTACCAGCCGTGCACACCTCATGGCCAGCTGAGAGTTCTCTGCCTCATGGTGGACATAACCCACTAGCAGGACTGTTCATCCCCTGCAGGACCTTAGGCTTGTCAGGCTTTGGCTCTTGAGAATAAAGCTGGTAAAAAGATTCATCTTCTGGGGGAAGAAAAGGCATACATCTGTCTTGTCTTATCAGTGCTTTAGCTGCTGAAGGTAAGTTATACACTTTGTAAAAGTCCCATGTGCTTCTCTGCACATTTGCTGTATTTCAGTGAAACAGGTACTGGAAATTTATACTTTCTTTCTCAGGTTGGATTCAGATGCCGAGGGCACAGTACTTCCTCAGAAAGAAGACAGAATTTGCAAAAGAGACAAGACAATAAGCACTTAAACTCTACTCAGTCTCACAGAAGTGACCCAAATTCTGAGTCTTTATATTTTGAGGTAAATTTTCAAATTTTATTTATAAACTATCCTTAAAAAAATCTTTATGGGGCTGGAGAGATAGCTCAGCAGTTAAGAGCACTGACTGCTCTTCCAGAGGTCCTGAGTTCAAATCCCAGCAACCACACGGTGGCCCACAACCATCTGTAATGGGATCTGATGCCTTCTTCAGGTGTGTGTGAAAACAGTGACAGTGTACTCATATACAGAAAAAAAAAAATTCTTAAAAAAACTTCATTAAGAAATGAATTTGGTGGGAGCGGGTGGGTAGGGGAGCAGGGCTGGGAGGGGGGAGGATATAGGGAACTTTCTGGATAACACTTGAAATGTAAATGAAGAAAATATCTAATAAAAGTTGAAAAAAAAAAAAGAAATGAATTTGGTATGTGATTGTGTTATAAATGCTGTAGTTTTCATGTGTTAACAGGTTACCCTGTTAGATTATAAGTGATATGATAGACTAACTCATTGTTTAACTTTTCATTGATTCTTTGTGAGTTTCACATCATGTACTCTAATCCCATTCATCTCCCTGTCCCTTCCTATTTACCCTCTGCCTTTGCAACTCCCCCCAGGCCCCTCCCCCAATAAAATAAGATAGGAAAAGTCCCCTCTTGTCACAGGAGTGGTAGTGTGTCACAGTATCATGCAGTATGCCCTTTTTTACTTGCAAATGTTCATTGCACTGGGTCATTGGTCCAGTTAGAAGCCTCTGGCTTCAGCTACACCATCAATACTGGGTCCTCACCCATACTCCTCTCAGATCTCCTGCTGTTGCCCTGTGTCATGGAGGTCCTGCAGCTTTGGATCTGTCGGACCAACCCTTTCGTGAGCTCGAGTAGATTATAGGGTAGCCACTCAGAGCCCTGGATCTGGGCCTGGGAGGTAACCAAACTGGTCAGCCTGCCAGCTCTCAAGACCATATTTCTTTGTTTATTGGGTTCCTGTTTATTTGTATGTGGAAGCAGCCAGAGGACTACCTTGGGTCTTGCCCCTTAGACACCATCCATCTTGAATTTTTTGGACAAAAGGTCCCTTATTGTCCTGGAGGTCAGGGATAAAGTGAGGCAGGCTGGTCGGTGAGCCTCGTGGATCTGCCCTTCTTCACTTCAGAGCACTGGGCTCTCCGTGCTGCTGCTGTGCAGCTGCTGTTACTTAGCTTCTGGGAAATGGAATCAGCTCCCCAGCTTCCAGGTTAGCACTTCCCAAGCAAGCCGTCCCCTACCTCTCAGGACTTTCAAACATAGTCTTTTCTCTGTTCTCAGATATGGGGCTTTGGGCAGAGCTCCACAATCCTGGACTGACTGGTCTTTGTTTTTACTACTTGCGGATTTTATGCAAGTTGAACATTTTTGTGATTGATAGAATGTTACTTTCATTCTTTCTTTCAACAAAGTTAATTTTAGTCTCAGAAAAATAGTCTAAATATAAATACAGCAGTTTAATTATAGACCACTTGTATGATTGTTTCCATTCAATCAGAAGGATATTTACTAAGAAGTTAATTTGAATAAAAACATTTTAAACATTATTCTTAAGATTGTGTATAATAGGGAATGGAATAAATTTAAATATGACATGATTACTAAACTGTTTAAAATCTTCTCCAAATTATCTGAATGTGATAAAATCCATTTGAATTTTTTGCAGTTACTTATCTTAGGATAGAATTAGTATAAAAATGAAAAAGTGGTTACAGAAATCTAAAGGATGGGTAGATGTGGACATGACTTCATGCTTGAATAAAAAATAGGCTTAGCATGGGAAAAACAGAATGTCCTTTTTTTTTTTTTTTTGGAAAAGATTTATTTATTTATTATATGTAAATACACTGTAGCTGTCTTCAGACACTCCAGAAGAGGGCATCAGATTTCATTACGGATGGTTGTAAGCCACCATGTGGTTGCTGGGATTTGAACTCGGGACCTTCGGAAGAGCAGTCGGGTGCTCTTACTCACTGAGCCATCTCACCAGCCCCAGAATGTCCTTTTTAAGGGTGATTTAAAATAGCTCAGCAGTAGGATACAAAGATACATTATCATCCTACTTTTCCAAACTGTCATGTAAGAGTATAGAAAGTTTCTATGCTGGGGAGGTTGCTCATTGATAGAGTGGTAACTTAGCCTAAGTAAGGCCCTGAGTTTGATCCCCAGCAAACATATATGTGTACATGTGTATGAGCACACACACACACAAATGTTCATACATGCACCCCCATGCACCCCCCACATACCACACACACCCCACACAGACATGAAGGCATGCACACACCCTCACACACCCCTTTGTAGGGTTAGCATTGAACATTTTCACTGACAGAGTGAAACTATTTCAGGATGAAGATGGGTTTCAAGAACTAAGTGAGAATGGAAATTCTAAAAATGAGAATATTCAACAGAAACTTTCTTCAAAAGTAGTAAGTAACTCTTTTCAAAATTAGAAGAAAAATAGAATACCTTTTCAACTTGGGCTATGTGGAAAGAAGTCTTGAGGTTGGTATAAAGGACATAGAGCAGCATGGTGTGTTGGGACAGTATGTTAAATTCTTACCGCAGTGCCTGAGGAAGACAGAGGGCAGCCTGCAGGCCGTGACTCTGTCAGAGAGCCCACGTTTCAGTCTTGGCAGCACACTCTTGTACCTTTTGAGCCAAATGTTTCTTTTTCTAAACCAAAGTAGTTTTGGGGAAGTCTGCAGTTCTATTATTAGATGAGAAACCTTGAGTACTGTTAGACAATATGTGTTCTATATGGAAACTTCTCCTAGACAAGGATCACCTGCTACATGCAGCTTTTGTCCCTTTGTCTCCTGTTCTAGAATGGTCCTTCCGCTTACCCTGTTCCTTATGACCCCGAGTCCTCTGAGTCTACTTTTGTCCTGCAGAACCTGACTTAGTCCGCATTGTCTTTTCTTATGGTTTGACTTTGATGACATGACTAACAGATGTGTTTCTCCCGTTTCATAGTTGGATGACTTACCTGAGAACTCACCCATCAATATAGTTCAGACTCCGATTCCCATCACCACCTCAGTTCCTAAACGAGCCAAGAGTCAGAAGAAAAAAGCCTTAGCTGCAGCCCTTGCTACAGCACAGGAATACTCAGAAATAAGTATGGAGCAAAAAAAGTTGCAGGTATAAGTAATTTTCTGCACAGTTGTGATTGCCTGCTGGCCTTGGTGGGATAAATTGGAGTACCAAATGTAATCCCAGTCACAAAAAAATGAATCCTTGTTTATCCATCTTTTAGGAAGCTCTATCAAAAGCAGCTGGAAAAAAAACTAAAACCCCTGTGCAGCTGGACCTAGGGGACATGTTAGCTGCTCTGGAGAAGCAGCAGCAGGCAATGAAGGCACGCCAGATCACCAACACCAGGCCACTGGCACATCCAGGTGAGGCCTTAGTCTGTCTGTGCAGTGTTCTGCAGCCTTTGGGTTATAGCTACACTCTTTCTCCCTACTCTGTACCTGACCCCCCACCCCTAAAGAGAGAATGTGGGTGCTCATGCCATGTTGAGCATGTTGATGTCAGAGAACGGTTTCCAGGAGTCTGACTCCTTCCACCATGGCTTCTGAGGATCAGCTGAACTCAGGACATCAGACCTGTAGCACAGACACTTAGCTGCTGAGCCCTCTTTCCCTGGCACCATCCTCATTGGGTTTATTTATTTATTTTGTTTTGTTTTGTTTTTCTTCTTCAAGGGTTAAAGTAAAATAGAAAACCACAGGATAAGAATGATAAGTGTTGATAGCTTTCTCTGTGTGAACGAGACACTGATCTGACTTCCCACAGTTTACAGCTCAGTGTCTGCTCCCCACCGTTTGTTTCTGAGGACTTAGTATAGTACAAAGGAGGGAAGGGACCAACTCTGAGAAGCAGAATTCTCTCTGTGTTCTCTTCCCAGACTGTCCCAGTCCATGGACTGTTGAATAGGTAAAGAAACAGGAATGTGTGCCAGCATCCCTGTTGCTGAGACCTGTTGCTGCTCCTCATTTAGTGGGAACCTCTAAAACCAAAACAAGAAAAACAAACAAACAAAAAACCCCAAAATATAAACCTGATCAACAGTGGTGTCTTAGGAAAAATATATCAAGTTCTGTGAGTCTGTAGAAAGAAGGGAGTGGTTTATGGCAGTAGAAGAGAAATAAGGATTACAAGTGACTGCATGGAAAGGCAGTGTTTGACTGGACTTTGAAGAATGAGTTGGATTCCTGGAAGATAGAAATAAGACTCCCTTCTCTTCCCAGTGTTTATTTGAAAGTATTGAATAGAAAGAAAGCTGTTGTGAAACCTAAGAAAAGAATGGGAGCGAACATTTGCAAGGACCTGATGGTGTGTGGAGTAGTAGGCTGTAGGAGTAGGTTGAAGACAAGTCCAGGGTGTTGGAGAAATGGCTCCATCAGGGAAGTGCTTTCCACATGAGCATGAGGACCTGGGTGTAGTGCTCTAGTACTGTGTAATAGCCAGGCAGTGAGTAGCAGTGCACACCTGTAAGCCCAGGGGTAGAGACGCAGAGACCAGCTCATCCTTCAGCTCATTATCCAGCTAATGTAGCTAAATTGGTGAGAGACCATGTCTTAAAACTAGAATTGACAGTGATTGGGAAGACACACCACCAACATGGCTTCACATGCATATGCACACATGTGCAGGCACACCCTCACACATATGCTGTACCTGCACTTTCTGGCTTATGAAGAGTGCTATGAGCATAACACAGTGACATAAGGAGAGCTGACAGTGGCCCTGGACTTGAAATGCTAGCAGCAGAGGCCCAGTTGTCCCATTTGTCATGTGTTTATACATGTGTAGTTCAGGTTAGAAGTCGGTCCATTTAAAATGAGGGAGAAGTCCTTGGAGTGACCAGGTTTCAGGAACAAAAGGAAGGAGAGCCAGACAAATAAATACGAATGGATGGATGGATGGATGGATGGATGGATGGATGGATGGATGGATGGTATTAGAAGAGGCCTGGGGAGAATTTTTGAAGATTAGGAAATTGTATTTGGCAACTGCAACGTTCTGTTGGGTCTTGACAGTATACTTATAAGAGAGTGGGTAGAGTCAAGGACAGATGGTGCTGGTTTGGAAAGGAAGGGGGTCAGAATGATGCTGAGAAGTTTTACTGGGAAGAGGGAGCAGTAGGAACACCATAGGCTGAAGCAGCCCAGTTATGGTACTAGGCTTTGGGTTTTAGACAGAAGAGTGGGGGAGTACTCAAAGAAAAGAGATTGGGGTGGGGGAAGTGCATGAGAAAAGGGACAGAACAAGGTCCCAGAGGAATTAAAGTGGCATTAGGAGCTGAGGTGGTTAGTGGGCCTTGGACAGGAGGAAGGATGTCTGTCCTCTCCTTTTGGATTCTTTTTTTCTTTTGTAATTTGGGCAGTGTCTTCTCAAGGAAATGACAAACATTCTGCTGGAGTGGAGAGATGGAGATTTGGAGACTTAGAAATGTTAAGGATCAGGGCTGCAGAATGAGGTATGAGCAGGGTGTAGCAGTTGCTCGGTAACAGGAGAATCAGCATGCCCTCTGACCCTGAGCTGAGGAGAGGAGCCATAGGCTGCCCAAGTATGTGAGCAGGGTGAGAGGCTGCCTCTGTAGGAGTGAGGAGAACACAGCTGGGCAGGCTGACTGGAAGCCAGCTGTCCAGCTTACTTCAGACCTGTCAGTGGCTGACTGCATTGACTTACCTTCTCCTCCTTGGGAGGTGAAAGACCTGGAGGGAAGCTGTATCTGAGGGATGCTGTGCAGCCTGTCATCACCCTGTTTCCATGGGAAGGAAGCTGTATCTGAGGAGGCTGTGCAGCCTGTCATCACCCTGTTTCCATGGGAAGGAAGCCTTGTGTTTTTGAGGCTTTGTTTAGGAGATTGTCAGTGTGTGGAGATTGACTGCAGTAGTAACACTAATGTTCTTGTTTGTTTTCAGTTGTCACCACAGCCACTTTTCACACTAAAGACTCTAACAGAAAAACCTTAGCCAAAAGTCAGCCATGTGTGACATCTTTTAATTCTTTGGATATTACTTCCTCTAAAGCAAAAAAAGGAAAAGAGAAGGAAATTGCAAAGCTAAAACGACCTACAGCACTGAAAAAGGTAACCCCAAGTCTGTAGATGTTTCTTTTATCGGATAATTAAAGGTTTACCATTTTTATTTCTTGCAAAATTAGTTGTGTTTTAGGAAGTAGATGTTGCAATATACTTATACACATGGCTATATGTGACTGATTAATTAAAAAACCAGCATTGTATGACAGTCTCCTTGGATGTAAGACAGTCCTGCAAAGTGAGTTTTTCTATAATGTTTGAAGAATAAATTGCTAAACATTTCATATTCAAAGTATTAGACCCTTCTTAGAAATAAGTTCAGATCTTTCTTTCCTTTGCCTTTTTTCTTTTACATACGTATGTGTGTGCAAGCATGTGTGGGCATGCTTGTATGGAGGCCTGCATGTAGGAGTCTAACTAGATCCAGAGTTTTCTCAGTTGCTCTTGACTCTATTCTCCCAAGGCCTCAGACATCTGAGCCAGCTAGTCCTGAACCTTAGTAATGGCATTGTATGGTCTGTGTGGAGTAGAACATTTTTAGGCCCACCTTTTCACCTTTGTCTTCCTTACTTATAAATTGATGATGGTATCTGCTTTGGTTTAGTATTAGAGGGTCAGAATGAGTTAATCCATGCCTGAATAATTGAAAACTGTAGAGTGTAAATCACACAAACTGAATGAGTCCGTTTTGGAAATCCTACTTGGTCATCTCGGATTTAAAGACATGCCGTATTTGCTTGTTTGCTTCAGCATCCTGCTTCCCTTCATTTGAAGACGGAGATAGATGACGTGAGTTTGATTGTGACTCTTAGCACTCTCCCTATATTCTCTGTACAGCATTCTCTTCAACTTAGTTTCTAAAATAAGTCACCTTTTAACAGGTCATCTTCTGTATAGCCAGGTAACACAGCCAATTGAGATCCTCATGGCTGTGCCTGTGTTTTAGTGTAACACTGGAAGAGTTTGTTGAACCTATTTGAAGAGTGACTGGTAATTAAAGAATGGTGTAATGGATTTCAGGTTATTTTGAAAGAAAGAGAGGAGAAGAAAGGACGTCTGATTGTGGAACATAGTGTTTTGGGAGCCGAGGAGCTGACAGAGACACATTTGGACCTAACCAGTGATTTGCCTCAGGAGACTGTCTCCCAGGAAGGTGAGCATGCCTGGCTGCGCCTCAAGTAGCAGTTGCACACTCTCTTGTGTGTATGTTGATTTAGGTGACTTCTTTTGAAGGCAGATGGCTGAAAGGGTGGGCAGGTGTTCATAGCAGGTCTCTGACAATTTGGATGCTCAGATCCATCAATTGTAGTAACATCTCGGGCATTAGGATCTTCCCAGTGTCTGGAACTCATGGGATGACCATAAGAGTTCTTGCTCTAGCCGGGCGTGGTGGCGCACGCCTTTAATCCCAGCACTCGGGAGGCAGAGGCAGGCAGATTTCTGAGTTCGAGGCCAGAGTGAGTTCCAGGAAAGCCAGGGCTATACAGAGAAGCCCTGTCTCGAAAAACCAAAAAAAAAAAAAAAAGAGTTCTTGCTCATCATCTTTTATATATAAAACACTATATATTGGTTATTTTTTCCCATAGGACTATTTTATTGATTTTTTTTTTTTTTGTTTTGGGGGGAATTAATACATAAAGCACAAGGAATAGAGAACTGCAAAACAGAGCAAAGATTCTATTCATACCAGCACATGTGATTCCAACAGATAGGTTCCCATCTGGTACAATAAGTAGCCACACAGCATTTTGCAGCAAGGTAAATCTCATTTGCACAGATCTCAACCAGGAATCTTTCAGTGCTTTTAGGAAAGTTGATTTATTCTCAAGTATTGTTTATCTAGGACATAGTTTCTTGGGGTTCCCCTTTATTCTCAATATGATTCTCCTTAGATTTATGTATTCCACACATACATCCATCCCTCAGATGTTGATTTAAAAGCTACCGGTGTGTTCAGTAAGTGATAGAAGTAAGAGGTTGGAAACCAAATGAGCACAGCTGATGTGATGGGCACCCAGAATGAATGTGTAACTTTCTAATCACTAGACAGAATATGCAAACTTACTGCATGTACCTGTTGAAGACAAGCAGTAACTCAGGAAGAAGCAGTAGAGTTGACAGTTTGCATCCAGAAGTATGGCTGCCTGAGCACAGAAGCAAAAGCCAGATAATTAGGTGGGGTCTAGGGGAGTCAGGAGAGGCTCAGGAGGGTGAGCAGTGCTCTATACAGAGTTAGAAGGGGTGAGCAGGTGTGGGGCCTGGGGAGGCAGGGGAGGGTGAGCTGGTATAGGATAAGGAGAGTTAAGAGAGAATGGGTGACATAGATTGTCATTGCCAGTACCACAAGTCTTCTGTGGAAACTTCTAGGCTGTGCTTAGATTTTTTTCTTGGGTATGCTCTAATAGTAGTAGGAATACTTCATTCTTTAGTTAATAAGAAAAATAATTTATGATAGGAAAATGCCTAATTTACTAGCTTCTGGAGAGTTAGGGTACAGCCTGAAAAATTCTATCATCTAAATTGTGTGCGTACATCTGGAGCTTCTTAGCGTCTGAAGTTTCCAGGTTCTTCCTGTCACCTCAACTCTCCACAGATACTGGACTGAGCATGCCCAGTGATGCTTCACTTTCTCCAGCAAGTCAGAACTCTCCATACTGCATGACACCTGTGTCGCAAGGCTCGCCTGCTAGCTCTGGCATAGGCAGCCCGATGGCATCGTCAACGATAACCAAAATCCACAGCAAAAGATTTCGAGAGTAAGTGTTTTCTCAGTATCGAGGTGAAACAATTGAAGGATCTTGGTCGTTCTGAATTTGTACCCCTGTTACCTAAACCCAACAAGGACTGTGGAGGTCGTGCTGCGCTGCCTCTGCTTGCTTCATGGCTGGCTTGGGTCTGTTTAAAGCAGTCCCTGCTGTCAGTGCCCTTGGAACGGGACTCCACAGTAATATGTTTTCTTTATCCCACATGGTGCTTTTCTCCCAGCATTCTGGCCTTTTACATTATATGTATATTATGTGTATGTGAATATGTATGTATGTTACATGTGTACATATAGGATATAATGTTCTATGAGGTTTTTGCTCTCCAAATACCTACTTTTTTGCATATAATATAGGCATTTTTATAAAGCTTACTAATCAGTTAATGACAGGTAATAGGCTTCTCCCCCTAAAACCCTGGTCCATCCCGAAAGCCCTTCGCTCTTGTTTGTTGTACATTTTTACACTGCTAGAGATTGACTCGATGGCTTCCAGCTTCCTGGTCAGGCGTTTGACCGCTGAGTTAACCCATGCGCTTGCTTTAAGAAAATATGTCTAGGTTTAAAATTGGATAATTAAGGAGTCACAAATCAGCTGTGATGTATTTTAATATTTGTGTAGACAAAGAGATTTTACCTTTGAAAATGACTTACTAAGGAACTCTAGAGCAAGAGCCAGTGTGGTTCCGGCAGCCACTGCTCTGTTCTGCTCCCTCCTCAGCTCTAGCTGAGCAAAAGCCTCTCTCCAGGCTCTGAGCAACTAATCATATGTCAGAGAGCAGATGTGGAGCAAATGAGACACATGGAAAAGAAATACATATGTATGAAACGAGCAGCTTGAGACAGGAAAGAAGAAAAATGTAGTTTGATGTTGAATTTTTAAATTTTGAGTGTTTATAACATTTACTCTTTCCTCAATTTTCCCATTTCTATCTTCTGAAATGATGTCATACTTGCTTAAATGTTTGCAGGTAAAACATGAGATTTCCTGGACATGTTTTCAGGCCCATGTCCCTCATGTGAGGTAGACTGTCTGCCTCCGGTGCAGTGAGGTCAGATCTAGGACAGTGGATGGTCCACAAGTAAACGTGATGGCTGCCTTGTCCCGGAGCTAAGTATACAGTGACTGTACACTTCCTTTGTCTTCCGAAGGCCTCAGTCAGCTGCCTGGTTTGGTGTAAAAGCCTGTTGTTTACCTCAAGGCTTCAGTTTACCTATTGAGTTTGTCTTCCATAACCAGAGGTTTTCAGAGCACCTAACCAAACTTATTTTTGTGGTTGGAAATACTTTCATGGCTGAGACTTTTCCAGGCTCAAAGGATGAAGTATTTTTAGTTTTCTTGGCATATTTTATAGCCCTTTCTTTTTTCTTTTTTTTTTTTCCTTTTTTAGCAAAATAAAACAGATTGATTGGATCAGTGGGCTGTGCAGTAAGAACTATTATCCACCTGCTTGATTTTTTTCTTTAACTTAGCACACAGAGGAGTGGGTTTCATTATGCATTGTATACATCTGTATCATTCCACTTGGTGCTCATTTGTGCACTTCTTCAGCTGCCTCCCCTCCCCAACTGCCCACCTTAGGCTGCTTCACTTCCTTCCCAAATAGTCCTCCTCTTATGTCACTTCCTCCATTACTCTCACTGGGTGTGGTGAGATCAAAATCTCATGTCTTTGACCCCAGCACTTAGGACGCAGAGGCAGGCAGATCTCTGAGTTTGAGGCCAGCATGGTCTACAGAGTGAGTTCCAGGACAGCCAGGGCTGTTACACAGTGAGACTCTGTCTTCAAAAACAAAAACAAACAAACATTTCCTTATCTTCTATTTTCTTCTTCCTCTCCTAAGATCTCTTCTGTCCTCTGGTGATCTTATCCACTTTCTTGACATACTCGCCTGTAAACACATACAAATGTAAATCTAAGTTCCTAAGGAGAGAAAGCATACAGTATTTGTCTGAGTCTGTGTTACTTCACTTAACATAATGGTCCCTAGATCGTTTCCCTGTTTTCTTGCAAATGTCTTTAGTTTATTTTTTTTTTTTTGGCAGCTGAATAAAACTCCAGTATATATTAATAAATTTTCATCAATTTCATTTAGCCATTCATGCTGGAAACCATCTTGGTTGGTTCCATTTTTAGCTACTGTGAGTTTATAGCAGTACACACAGGTATACATCAATCTCTTTGGTCTATTAACTTAGAGTTCCAGGTTTATGCCCAGGAATTATGTAGCTGAGCCCTGTGGAGTTGTGATTTCCTTGGTGGCTCTGACGGTACATCATCAGCAGGGTCAGGCACCTCTCTCCTCAGAGGATGAACTGTTACTAAGAAATTCAGAAAATTGCATTTTTCTCTTACTAGAAGTATCTCTAGTGATATGTATCACAATGGCATATGATAGTCTCTTAGTAAGTCGGCATTTGGTTTATATCTTTAGAACTATAATAATTAGGAGTTCAGTACTACTTCCCAAGACAGCTTGTGACTAGAAGCTACTTCACTGAGATTCACAAAGAGATTCAGTATTGCTGTTTTTCTGATTGGCATGTTTAGAGATTATAGAGACTGGTGAACTTGTTAAATAAAAAATGCCTTGGTGAATGTATTCACCCTCAAAGATATTTTCCTAATGTAAGTCTGTAATTACAGGACAATAAATTAGGATGGAATTACCCAGTTCTTTCCTTCTTTTACAGATATTGTAACCAGGTTCTTTCTAAAGAAATTGATGAATGTGTGACCCTCCTTCTGCAAGAGCTTGTCAGTTTCCAGGAACGCATCTACCAAAAGGACCCAGTGAGAGCCAAAGCCAGGCGCCGGCTGGTCATGGGGCTGCGGGAGGTCACCAAGCACATGAAGCTGAACAAGATCAAGTGTGTCATCATTTCCCCAAACTGTGAGAAGATCCAGTCAAAAGGTGTGTATGCTTGCTTTAGAAAGGTTCACCTCTGTAGGGAACTCAAAACCAATCTTGCAGCTGGAAACCATATCTTTCTCTGCAGTGTAGTCATGAAACAAATACTGAGCATGAGAAAAGGAAACACTGTGGGCTCACCAAGCGTCTGCTTGCTGTGATCAGACTAGAACCAGACCAGGCAGGGTGTGCATTACTTAGCATCCGTGTATTCTGCTCTGAAAACTTTACATAATCTTCCTTTAATAACTTTTCCTACTTAAAAAACAATTAGAAAAAAGGTAAAGACCTCAGCTCTGCTTAGGGTGGAGATCTGTCTCCCAGAAACCAGCAGTTATATAGTATCTTAAGAGGTTTTATTGCTGTGATGAAATACTGTGATCAAAACAACTTGGGGAGGAAAGGGTTTATTTCACCTTTTATCTTACAGTTCATCATCCAGGGAATTCAGGACAGGAACTCAAGATGGCAAACTGGAGGCAGGAGGAGATGCAGAGGCCATAGAGGCATACTGCCTACTGGCTTGCTTCCCATCCCTTGCTTAGCCCGTTTCCTTAGAGAATCAAGGACCATCGGCCCGATGGTGTCTTCAACCACAATGGACTGGGCCCTCTCAATCACTAATTAAGAAAGCATGCCATAAACCGGGCGTGGTGGCACACGCCTTTAATCCCAGCACTCAGGAGGCAGAGGCTGGAGGATTTCTGAGTTCGAGGCCAGCCTGGTATACAGAGTGAGTTCCAGGACAGCCAGGACTACACAGAGAAACCCTGTCTTGAAAAAACAACAACAAAAAAAAAAAAAAAAAGAAAGAAAGAAAGTATGCCATAGGCTTACCCATAGGCCAGTGTGGTAGCGGCATTTTCTTAATTTAGGTTCCTCTTGCTAAATGACTCCAGCTTGTGTCAAGTTGACCTAAACCTAGGCAGCACACATAGAGAGACTTCTAGGTAAGCTAGCACATATGTACATTCTATGCAGTGCAGCCTTGTTTGACCTTGTTGGTAGAGCAGACCCATCCAGGTGTCAGGTAGCATGGTAGACACTTGCACAGAGAAAACACCTGTAAGCCACCATGTTAATCTGTCTCAGTAAATATGGTCAGTTATTACTGGAGCTTAAAGGCTGTGGAAAAAACAAAAAACAAAGAACAAAAACAAAAACAAAAATACAGAATTAGCTACTGGTAGCTATTTCACCTAACTTCTTCATAGTAAACGTTTGTTACATGAAACTTCATTTCTGCTATGCTCAGCCCTACAGAGAAACTAAAGTACTGAGTTTGAAGGAATTTGGGGTTTAATTGTGGAGAGAGACAAATATATAAATGTGTGTGGTGTGTATGTGTGGTGTGTGTGTGTGTGTGTGTGTGTTACAGACATTGTTTTGTTGCAGTATTGTGTCTTTTAGCCATGCTAGCTCCAGCATGTAGATGACTGACTGGCGGCTGTTCGTGCATTGGTTTCCTTACCTAGGTGGCCTTGATGAAGCCCTCTACAATGTTATAGCCATGGCCCGGGAGCAAGAGATCCCTTTTGTGTTTGCCCTTGGAAGGAAAGCTCTGGGACGGTGTGTCAACAAGCTGGTGCCTGTTAGTGTTGTCGGAATCTTCAATTATTTCGGTGCTGAGGTAAGAACTTAGTAGATAGGGCTGGGGATGTGGCCCAGTCACTAAACAACCTTCAGTCTGATCCCTGGAACCCATTTCAGCACTGGGGAGCCAGAGACAAGTGGGTCTCTGAAGACCAGTATGAGATCCTGTCTAATAAACACACTAACTGACCACTGAGGGACAGCTCCTACCATTGACCTATGGTGCACCTGCATATACACACACACACACACACACACACACACACAGGAGAAGAACTTAGGAGGTGTATTGTCTTGCTTCTTTCTGTTAATACATGCCAGGAGTGAGTTAGTGACTCGAAGGAATGGACCAGAGCTTCAATTGAATATTTTCTCCTCTTCCCTTATGTCCTTTAGCTTCTGTTTTTGTCTGGTTTGCTTATAATACCTATGTTAATCTCAGAATCACAAATTTACATACTTGTTTTCCTTTTACTGGTGTCATTTAAATGCATGATTTCTTACTACAATAAAACACAAATCCTTTTTACAAATAAAATTTGTATTATTAATGGTCCATGACAGGGTTGCTTTTCACTGTTCTTCTTCCTCTGTAAGAACAAGTCGTGAGTGTGTTTGATAGCTAGTTACAGCACTTAACCGGCTCAGCGGGCAGCACAGTGAGCAGCATCTGTCATTGTTCCTGGTCATCTAAGCAGCAGTGTGACACCAAGACACTAAATATTTACCAGGGGTACAGGGCATAGTGTTGTACACCTTTAATCCCAGTGCACTCTGTGAGTTCCAGCCAGGTCTACATGGTGAGTTCCAGGACAACAGGAGCTATCTAGTGAAATCCTGCCTTGAAAGAAACCAACAGCAAAAACATTTACCAGGAGTGAAGTCTTTTGAGTGATGATTTGAGAAGCACCGGGCTTTGTCATATGGGTTGTCTTTTTGGTGCCTGAGGAAGTCATGAGATATAGCTGTTGAAATGTAGCTTTAGTGCTAAGTAAATATTGGCATTTTTATTAAACATGAGAATGTCCCACATCTGGCTAGAGGATTTTTAATTCTTTTGGAAACTCCTATCTTCTGTACCCTGATCACCTTCCCACATATGCTCATTCCCTCATGTTCCAACCCAGGTAAGACTATCACTGCCTCCAAACTAGCTTAATGCCTCTCTTGTCTCCCTTAGTTTATGATTTCACATGTCTACCTAGTCAAGGCTGCTCTCTCCTTCCTGTCCCTGCTCTTCAAGTTCTGTATCAGATGTTAGCTTCGTTGAATTCCTGTGATGTCCACCATCAGATTCAATGTCTAATTTAAAAGCTAGTATTGTTAATTTGTTGTTGTTTGTTTTGTTTGAAAAACAATAAACAAACAAAGGCCAACCCCCCCTGCAGCTTCTAAGCTACTGTAGTGTAGCTGTTCCTGTGTCTCCATACAGTCACGCACAAGTACTTGCAGAAGAGTTGATGTTCCTTTTCTCTCTGGAGTGCCAGACTAAAGGGGAGTACATTTGTTGAATCTTTCAAATATATTACAAATAGTTAGAATCAATTGCCTCAACCCTGTGAGATTTATGACCCACATGTGTGTTGAGTACATTTTATAAGGTTCTGTGGTTTATGTAATGCCCAGATTTCATCTGGACTAAAAACGTAAGAAGCTTAATAATGAAAAAGCATTGACTAGTCACAGAAGACTCTGTCTTTTTAGAGCCTGTTTAATAGATTAGTGGAGCTCACGGAGGAAGCCAGGAAGGCGTATAAAGACATGGTTGCAGCGACAGAGCAGGAGCAAGCGGAGGAAGCCTTGAGGAGCGTGAAGACGGTGCCTCACCATATGGGCCACTCGCGCAACCCCTCTGCCGCAAGCGCCATTTCTTTTTGCAGTGTTATTTCTGAACCCATTTCTGAAGTCAATGAAAAAGAATATGGTAAGTTGTCCCATACCATTTTAAATGAAATAATTCAAGTGATTAAAACCATTTTGTAAATAACCTACTAATCTACTTCTTGATTGTTTTTATACCTTTTTTTCCCTTCAAAGTCTGGCCTTTAACTTACTTTTGAATACTGTGATAAGGAACTGGGTAAGGAAGACCTTGAATTTTAGATATCCCTGTCTTTCTCCCCCAAGTGTTGAGATTACTGCTATGCGCTATCACACACAGTTTATATGATACTAGGAAGCATGACTCCTTTTGTTTTAAAAATTAGTTCAAACATTATTATTAAAAATAGAATATTTCTGCACTTGGGAGGCAGAGGCAGGCAGATTTCTGAGTTTGAGGCCAGCCTGGTCTACAGAGTGAGTTCCAGAACAGCCAGGGCTATACAGAGAAACCCTGTCTCAAAAAAAAAAAAAAAAAAAAGAATATTTCAGCCAGCGGTGATAGTGCAAACCTTTAATCCTAGCACTTTGGGGACAGACAAATGGATCTCTGTGAATTCCAGCAGCCTGGTCTACGAGTTCAAGGACAGCTAGGGCCACATAGAGCCTGTCTCAAAATAAAATATAATAAGATAAAATAAACCAAAAATCATATTTGGAACTAAGACCATTTTTTCAGCCCCTGGAATGGAATCACATTTGTTCTAGTCACTGTCCCATCACTGTGGAGCAACACCATGACCAAGGCAACTCTTACAAAAGAAAGCATTTAACTGGGGACTTTACCATTTCTGAGGTTTAGTCTTACTGCCATAATGGTGGGGAACAGGCACTAGAGCACTAGCTGAGAGCTGTATCCTAATCCATAGGCAGAGGGAGAGAGGGAGAGGGAGAGCTGGCCTGCCTGATCTGGGCTTTTATAACGTCAAAGCCCATCCCCAGTGACACACTTCCTGCAGCAAGGCCACACCTCCTAATCCTTTTCAAGTGGTGCTACTCCCCGTGAGTAAGCATTCAAGTCTATGAGCTGTTGGGGGCTATTTCTACTTACACCATCATACAGTTTTAACAAGCTAAGAAAAAGTCTAAAAGCGCCTTAAGAGCAGAGTACATCATGCTTTTGACCCCTGTGGGCTAAATAATAGGAAGCTTTATTCTAATAGTTTATACTTGGTAATTAAAACTCTAAGATTATTAAGCTACTTAACTTTATTGTACTACACAGTCTAATCTTACAAATGTAGAAGAAGCAGATACTTCTCTGTGTTCTATATAATTCTAGTCAAGGAGAGTCCAGACTGGAACAGTGCTGTGCTCAGATGCGGCAGCATTTGCCAAAGCCTGCATTGGCTTCCCTGCCCTGATTCCATAATGGTTTGAACTATAACTCACTTTTTGAACTAGTTGATATTTCTCCTATCTTTTCTAGGGTATTGTGTTAGTTACTTTTTACAATGCTATAATAAGAATTATGGGAGGAAGGACTTACTCTGTATGTCATGGTGGACAAGACAGCAGGGGCATTGGGAGGCTGGTCACATTGCACCCACAGTCAGAAGCCATCATGAATGCTAGTGCTCAGTTGGGTTCCTCCTTGTTTAGTTCAAGACCCCAGCCCAGGAATAGTGCCACCCATGATTAGTGTTGTGTTTCCCCACTTCACTTACCCTAATTGAAGGTAAGACCCAAGGGTTCCCGTGTCAAGTTGAGAATCAGTGTCACCCATTACATATAGTCACCTGCTGTTTTGGTTCCTTTTTCATTTTATCTCATCTAAATCTTATCTGTGAACTTACTAGATACATTGTTGCCTCCTGAATTTAAACGGGTTAGAGTTCTGTCCTGGTCTCCTTGTCTCTGTCCTGGTTTCCTTGTCTCTGCTGACACACAAGGAAAATAACCCAACGACTTCTCAGAGTCGAATTTAAGGCATTCAAAAATGGAAGGAAGCCTTCGTTTTTAACCCTGTACCTAAGAAGGAAGCCCTTGACTGCTGACCCTCTCTTTAGGAAAAAGAAGAGCTGATAGGTGGAAATGTCAATGAGCTATAAGGCTTTACTTTTCATAATTAAATATATATGTAATAATAACGTATTTTAAAATTGTATTTGTCATCTCTGCATGCTCGTGATAGGGTGTGGCACACCTGTGTCACAGCATGTTCTGTGGTGGTCCGAGGACAGCCTTTTGTGTGTCACTTCTCCATGGTTTCCAGACTTGTGTTGACAATGCCTTATCTGCCAAGTCATCTCACCAGCCTTTAATAACTTTTTAAAAATGTCATTGACTATGTGGCAGCTACAGGAGTGAGGTGGGAGTGAGGGGGTATGAGGGTGGACTAGCAAATAGAGTAAGTGGCTTTGAGTAGTTCTGTAAAGGTGCTATGGGTTCAGGTCAGTGGACACTCATAGGAAGCTCAGGAAGGAGCTCCTGGGTGAGGTCATCAGGGGCAGTAGGCATCTGTTTACAGCCTGCACAAAGCAGCTCGTGCCAGGGACTGCATGGGCAGTGGGACCAGAAAGGCAGATAAGTGAGAATCATGTCATGACAGGCTTACAGCTACCATCTAAGGAGTTTAAATCTTGTCTTAAGGTCACCAGAAGCCAGTTAGATTTAAAACCAACTTACAGAATAAACTAGGAACATATAGCAGAATATAAAAGACAGAAAAATTAAGACCTGAGTTAAAACAGCAGTGACCAATTGTAGTTTTTGAGCTAGAAATAACATAGGACAATAACAGGTTTCATGGGCTAGAGGCGTAGATAAGGAAGAAAGATAGGACAAAGGTCACCAACTGGCTTCTTGGGCTTTGACACTGAACGAGTGTTTCACTATGAGCCTGGGAGTAGGAGGCGTGGGGTGCATGTAGGGTGCAGCCCTGAGGCAGCAGTGAGGATGGGAGCTCCTGGCCAGCGCTGAAGCAGCTGAGGGGATGGGAGCTCCTGGCCAGCGCTGAAGCAGCTGAGGGGATGGGAGCTCCTGGCCAGTGCTGAAGCAGCTGAGGGGATGGGAGCTCCTGGCCAGCGCTGAAGCAGCTGAGGGGATGGGAGCTCCTGGCCAGCGCTGAAGCAGCTGAGGGGAAGAGGCTTCTTGTTAGTTTGCCCTTTCTGTATAAACCGTGTCCCAACTGCAGTGTCCCCAGTACCATCTGCAAATTAAATATAATATATGTAGCTCAAGACAACACAATAATAATATTACTCCTGTACTACGTACATTATTGTAAGATAATTGGATCTGTTTATTTTAATAATAAACCCAGGGGAGTGGGAGAGCTACACTCATCCTGAAGTCCTAGTCCTTAAAGATGATTTTGTTAACACTTGTGTTATGTAACACATACCATGTAAGCCAAGTTCTGTGAAGTGTAAATCAGTCTTTCCCAGACACTAGAAATGCATGGTCCCATTAGTTGTGTAGAAGTGACATATGACACAAAGTCTAAGTGATGTGCTCCTCCAGACCCTTGACGTTAGAACTGTTTGTGCTGGACATCTTGGCTTACTGTCTGTGAATGAGGGACCCTTGAAGTCAGCATAGCTGTAGGGGACACAAATACAAAGAGGCAGGGAATTGGTTTTCAGATGTGGATTTTATACGTGAGCCTCAGTAGCTTCTCTACTTCCTGCACAGTGGTACATCTTATCTCTTAGTTCTTCATTTGAATGCACATTGTTTTTTTAAAATATTCATTGTGTGTGTGTGTGTGTGTGTGTGTGTGTGTGTGTGTGTGTAATGTTCTGTCTCATGCACACCAGAAGAGGATATCAGATCCTTTACAGATGGTTGTGAGCCACCATGTGTTTGCTGGGAATTGAACTCAGGACCTCTAGAAGAACAGTCTTCTTAACCACTGAGCCATGCTTCAGCTGCAGTACACATCGCTTTGAACATTATTCTCCCTTTATTACATTTTAAACTCATTTTAGAACAAACTAAATGTTTAATTTTCTCAGTGTATGAGCCAACAAATTTCTATATTCTGTTCCTGCCTCTTATTTTGGAACTTTATTACATTTTAAACTCATTTTGAGCAAATTAAATGTTTAATTTTCTCATTCAGTTTATGAGCCAACAAATGTCTGTATTCTGTTCCTGCCCCTAATTTAGTGTTTTAAATAAGTTCCAGGCCTCTGAAACTGTGTTTCTGGTTCTCACCACGTGCTTTCTGGTTGCAGAGACTAACTGGAGGAGCATGGTGGAGACGTCCGACGGCTTGGAACCGTCGGAAAGCCAGAAGGCGGCTCCCTGCACGCATGGCCCTCCTGAGAAGCCCAGCAGACTCACCCTTGACACCACCCTGGTGGGTAAGCAGCTGCCGCTGGCTGCAGGCAGCATTACCTCAGCGCCAAGCCAGGGCAAACCCACCGGTGACAAGGATGAGCTGAAGCCGGACGACCTGGAGTGGGCCTCCCAGCAGAGCACAGAGACCGGCTCCTTGGATGGCAGCTGCCGGGATCTTTTGAATTCCTCCATCACCAGCACCACCAGCACTCTTGTACCTGGCATGCTTGAAGAAGAGGATGATGAAGAGGAGGAGGAGGAGGATTATACTCATGAACCCACGTCAGAAGAGGCGCAGCTCAATAGCAGAATCGAGTCCTGGGTCTCCGAGACCCAGAGGACTATGGAGACACTGCAGCTTGGCAAAGCCCTTCCTGGCTCCGAGGAAGACAGTGCAGAGCAAAGTGGAGAGGAAGCAGCGGAAGTGCCCGAGGGGCTGGAGTCGGGGGCAGACAGTGAGACCTGGACTCCTGACCAGCCGCCAAAGCCTAGTAGTAACAAGGGCAAAGAGCACCCTGATTCCAGTTCCCCTCCCCAAAGTACATAACTCAGGAAGTGCCAGCTGTGTCCAGCTGTGTCCAGATGCAGCCATGTACCTGACCTCTCTCAACATCTTTCACTGTCCAGTCACTTACTATGTTTTTAATTCCCAACAGACTTTTTGTAGCTCTTACCTATTTGTTATGATCTCTGACTTTGCTTTTAACAGTGTCCAAGTCTATTTCTAAGAATTGTTTAGAAAGTTCAGACTTGTTTCCACTTACTTTGTAATGAAAAATAATGACTAAAGAAAGAAGACCAAATTCTAAAGAAAAACAACAAAAAACCCAACTAATGGCTATTTAAGGTTATTTTACAAATTAAAGATGGAGGTTCGAAGGACCAGTGTTTGCTTGCATACCCATCTCCTTCAGGGGTATCCGTCTGTGTTACAGAAGCTGTTTGTGAGAAGAGCTGGAGGTAGCATCGGGGACTAAAGGCCGAGGCTGCAAGTCTGCACAGTGCTGTGCATTAAAATTGGATGCAGATTTTATTTGGTCCATGACGTTTAGTTCAGAAGTACTGGTCATTGTAACCCGTGAAAGTTGGGATGGACTAAGACAGCTTGCAGGAGTTAGGCAAGCACTGGAGCGTTAACACACTGATCTTGTTTGTGGGAAGGGGTAGATGTCTGTAAGAGCAAACAGTCACTGTGGTGGGACTTGCCAAGTTCTGTCTAACACTTGCCTCTTACCTCAGGAATGCTCTTGTACATAGTATGTAAAGTTAGGCAAGCTCTGACAGGTGAACAGTACAGGTTATACCAGCGCAGCACTTCCCTGCAGACACCCAGAAGCAAGGCTGCCCTGCCCTGCTCTGCTGCTAGCATTTGCTTTAGAACTCTCTTGGTTTGAGGTGTGGATCTATTTGCATATTCAGACACATCCACTTTGGAAGTCATTTCATCTATTTTTTAATCGTACATTTCTGCACCTTCCTCAGAGCAAGAACCACAGTTACAGGAAGTCAGGGAAAGGAATTTTGCAGCCTGTGACATGTTCAGGGAAGGCTTGGAAGAAGCTGTAGAAGAAAACAGAAGGTTATTCTAATTGTGCTGACCCTTCAGATGATTTATCATATACAAATATATGCAGAAATTAATTGTATTCATAATTATTTATCTCTGACCTTCTCTAGGAATGTGTGTGTTTGCTTGGAAGAATCCTAATGAGCTGTTTTGTTTACTCTCCAGCCACCACCTGGATTCTGTTGTCTTCACAAGTGTCTGTGAGACGGGAGAATCATACTTCACCCATCTATTGTCTTCTGTCTCCTCATCCTTCACACCCCAGCTCCCAGTTCACAGATGGACACATGAGCTTCCTACCTATACGCTCCCAGGAGCAGGCAGCAGCAAGGGGGTGCTCTCCTTCCCTGCTTATCTGGAGCAGGACTTTGCCTCCCAGAGGCAGAAGAGAGAAGTTAGAGATAGTCTTTACTGAAATAATTGGGACCTACTGTGATCGTTCCAAGTTTTATAATGCTGGCATTTAATGCTGGAGAGATGAGATTCTTGGCTGATGTTATAGTTTTTGTGAATTGTGAAAGTTTAGGAGCATTGCTCTATAAAAAATGTCAGTCTGTCAACTTTATTAGTGTGCTAAAGGGGACAGCAGTATACCATCCAGTCTAAACTGTTGTCTAGTATAGACTTTAGACACTAAGTATTGATCCTTCAGTTAGACGTAAGGAATGAAGCCAACAGTAAGGTGGATCTCCACGGGCTGATTCTTACTGTCTGCATATTTAAGAAGCCTTAACTTGTTTAAAGAAATGATGGAGGTTTTGAATGCCTGACAGTCCTGAAAGGAGATTTGAGAGCTTTTCCTACTTTGCATGATCGTGTTTCCTCCTTGGTGTCAGTGGCTCAGAGAGCTCTTGATCTCCAGTTAGGGGCTTTTCAAAGTTTCTTGTATTTTCTTCTCTTCTGAGTGCAAATCATCATTTTAGATTTTTGACGCTTGTACCAAAAGAGAAGTTGAAGAAATCTTGAAAACACCAGTAACTTAATTTTGCCGTCGGTTTAGAAGTTGAGTGGGTGCCCGCTCACAGGCAGTGGCTTTCTGGCCACAAATCCAAGGGACCACAGACTTTATACAGGGAACTGGTCACTTCTAGAGGACAGTCCAAAATTATCAAAGGGAGTGCCACCATGCTGAGAGCATCCTTAAGTATGCATCAGTGTGTGTATAATCTGTTTCCTCTGGGTAAATTTGGGGGGGGGGTATTTGTGTAGATTGAGTCCCAGGCTCTAGAGGAGACGAGGAATAGGAAAGTTTTATTTTTGGAAGTAGGTATGACTCTCTTTGGAGTTGTAGAAATAAATCTAATGGTAAGAATAAGTTTATTGGCACAAGTAAAAACTGAATTTTTTTTTAGTGTGTAGATGTAGTTTTACTGGCAATAATTAGTGTTATATTTCTATCAGCACATGAATTGCAGTATAAATCACACCCCCTGCTTAGCCCCTCTAGTAAGCCTCTTTGTTACAATGATTACTCCTTGAAGACTGGTGTTCATAATAGCTTAATTTTTTTGGTTTTAATCTTTGTAAATGATGTAATATAATTTCTTTTGACTAAACATGGAAAAATAACGTGTGTTATACATTGAAAAGTTTTTACAGGCTTTGACTGGAATCATTTTTGAAGAGATGGTATTTTATATGCTTCCAGTGTTTGGAAAAGAATTAGTCAAAAGGAATTCAAATAATTTAAATATTGACAAATTAATATCCAAATAACATACTTGTGTGATTTTTTTAATAACCTGGGGAAAGTAGGGGTGGGGTGGGAATTACAATGTGCAAATAAAGAGCGATCTTTGCATTCATTTTCGATTCTTAATACAAAACTGCTAAATTGTAACACATTGTTACTTTAATGTATGTATAAAGTATTACTGTTTATAAAGCTGCTGTTTGCTTAAGGAATTATCATGTAAGTATTTTCTGTACATTGTGCCAACAGATTAGAACATTAATTCGCTGAAAGCTTATCTTTTTATTTAAATTTTTTCTGTGGAATATTTTATTTGCAAACATCATCTCCCTTGTTCCTTTAACCTTTGTATACACCACGGATTCCGTAGAATCTAAAACTGACCCCCAGTTAATGATAGCATTTAAACTTTGTTGGCACATCACACCTTAAAAGTATTTGTATTGTTTTGTAATTTAATTTCTAAATATACCACCTGAATTTATAATTTAATGTCTTAATTGTAGTGCTCTAATAAAAACTAGCAAGACTAATGGATTATACCAAGAGAGAATTTCTGTGTTCTTTTTCTATGTGAAGGATAAAAGTTATCTCACATCCAGAGGTTAATAGCAGCCTTTTTGCACAGTGGGGTCCTCTGCTAATTAAGTGATTTTTGAAATGCATCATGATGTCACCCCAGCTCCCTTACTTCCCCTGTCCAGGTGGATTTGAAACGTTTTGCCTACTGTGGTTCTTGCATCCACCCGGCTTTGCCAAGATCTTCGCACTGAAGCTAATAGCAGCCTCTGGAGTGGTCAATGCAATGTCTTCTGCGCAGACCGTTGTGGTGTAGACTCCCATAGCTCCTGTAGATCCCCTCTTTCCCTGTGGTTGACCCTCAGGGCTCATAGAAGCCCCATCATGTCTGGGACTTCTGTCCTTTCCAAACGATGCAGTTGTGGAGAAACTAAGAAACTATCCAGGAAGCCGAGTGTGGTGGCGCACGCCTTTAATCCTAGCACTTGGAAGGCAGAGGCAGGCGGATTTCTGAGTTCAAGGCCAGCCTGGTCTACAGAGTGAGTTCCAGGACAGCCAGGGCTATACAGAAAAACCCTGTCTAAAAACAACAACAACAACAACAAAACCCCAACAAACTAACCAGGATCTGACAGCCAGTAAGTGGCAGATCTGGAATTCACGCCCCAGCCATGGTGTCACTGTGTCTTAGGACAGAGTGCTCAAGTGCACACAGTTTCTGGGACATCGTGGGCAGTGAGCAATGAATGCTGCCTCATCTGCTGGTCACTTTCCCATAAGAATGCTGAGGAGCTATAGAAACTTGTCACTCAGTTTTGGTCACATTGACCAGAAGAAGGTGTGCATAGTTCCTGAAGACAGCTGGAAGTTGCCATGAAGCACTGTTTCTCTGATGAAAGGGGAAAAGAGGGCCGGGCAGTGGTGGCACATTCCTTTAATCCCAGCACTTGGGAGGCAGAGGCAGGAGGATTTTTGAGTTCAAGGTCAGCCTGGTCTACAAAGTAAGTTCCAGGACAGCCAGGACTATACAGAGAAACCCTGTCTCAGGGAAAAAAAAAAAAAAAAAAAAAGAAGAAGAAGAAAGAAGAAAAGTGTATTCAACAATAGATCTGCTGCCATGTGCTTTTTTTGGAGTCTGGAATGCCATCACTTGGAAACCACGTTCACAGGTGGTGTTTTATTTTAAGAGACTGTTTGAAACATCTGTTGAGTAGTTAATGCTCTGAAAGTCTAGAGATACCATAAACTCAGTTCCAGGCCACCCTAGAAAGCAGATAACCAACACAAAGCAAGTCATATGACAAATTTGGTTTTTCTGTGCATTTGGAAGTATGTTTATGCCGTCATTTATTGGGTATGTTATAGAATTGTGTTTGGACAGTGCATGTGATGTCATTTCAGAATATTTTATTATTAAGCACCTCCAGTGAGTTGTAACTGAAAGACGAAACCTTGATGTTGGTGGCTGATAACATCAGAGTGTATGTTCTGATGTTGGTCCTGATGTTGTGCCTACCACAGTTGCTTACGGGGAGAGTGAAGCCCCTGCATCCTTTGGCTCTGCCTATTACAAAAGCTTTCTCTAGTGCGTCATGCGGCTTTTGAGGCATCTAGGATTAAGCCCATACTCTCACGAGCGCCAGGCAAGCCTAGCACTAAGTCACAGCATGGCTCAATGGCATTTGAGTGTAAAAAGTTAGAGTGAATCCTTCGGTTGCTGCTTTTTCCACTGATTCTGATTATTCTACTTTGTCCCCATGACAGCAGAGCTTACTGCTTCTCTGCTAGGCATAGACTCCACCTCAGGAAACCACTGCTTTTGCTCATGTGTGAAAAGTGACTCATTACTAAAGCTGTGTGAGAGAGGTGGTTCCCCCACCACACCCCAAGTCTGCTTCTCTTTATGGTGCTTTTGTTATGTTGGCCACATCCATAGTTAATTCTCTACTAAAATCTGGAGCCCTTCATCATCATCTACGAGAGCTGGTATTGATGCTGACACTTCCCCAAGAGTCACATTTAAAAAAAAAAAAAATTGGTGCTGGGAATTGAACCCAACTTCCTACACAAATTAGGCGAGCACTCTCTGAGGCACATCCCCAGCCATGACTTTCTCATGACATCTGGAGTGATCATTTCCAGAAGGTTTTTAATTTTTTTTCACCAACATCCACCAGGGGAATCACGATCTATGGCAGCTATAGCCTTTCAGAGATGTATTAGCTCTCTGTTACTGTAATAAAATATTTAATACTGGCTATAATAAAATATTTCATACTGGCTATGTATGAAGAAGTGGCTTTGATTCTTGTCACCCTGGTTTGTTCTGTTCTGAGACACCTCTCTCAGTTGTCTCTGCTTCCTGCACAGTGGCTTTCCAGACCTGGGCTGCTGTACCCACCCAGTTTGACACAGCTCCTATCCCAAGTGTCATTTCACCTTGCAAGTCACAGGGCAGCAGCTTTTCCCAGTCCCAGTGAACCAACATCTGCATACTTGTCTAAGTCTCCCAGCCTCTTAGAATTGAGAAGAGTTAATAGTCTGTCTCTGGGTTGGGCTCTGTCTTAAGGGAATGCTGTAGCTAATATGATTTTTTGGTTTATACCACTAGACTTGTGTCAACCACCTGGCTCTTGTGCTCTACGGCCATGTGTGTGTGCACTAGGTTGGTACTCAGTTTCCCCCATGGGCCTTGTGGGTTCACTGATTTGCCGGCTAGTGCCAAAACCCAGCTTCCAGCCTATCTCGGTCTTGGGTATGTCCTCATCAACCTTTTGATTGAAAGTGAGAGACGTGTACTTTCCCCCTTTGGTTCAATACTTACAAACCATAGTATGGTTATTAATTTCAATAATGTTCTATCTTAGAGACTAGGGAAGCCTTAGCAGCTGGTTGATGAAGCAGCCAGAACACCTACAGTACTTACTGATGTACAGTTCTCTGTCTTACACAAGCATGGGTCATAGGCACCCTCTGTACTGGCTGGTTTTGTGTGTCAACATGACACAGGCTGGAGTTATCACAGAGAAAAGAGCTTCAGTTGGGGAAGTGCCTCCATGAGATCCAGCTGTGGGGCATTTTCTCAATTAGTGATCAAGGGTTGGGGAGGGTTCCTTGTGGGTGGTGCCATCCCTGGGCTGGTCATCTTGGGTTCTATAAGAAAGCAAGCCAGTAAGGAACATCCCTCCATGGCCTCTGCATCAGCTCCTGCTTCCTGACCTGCTTGAGTTCCAGTCCTGACTTCCTTTAGTGATGAACAGCAGTGTGGAGGTGTAAGTTGAATAAACCCTTTCCTCCCCAACTTGCTTCTTGGTCATGATGTTTGTGCAGGAATAGAAACCCTGACTAAGACACCCCAAAGCAATTACATAACCCAGCATCATCAATGTCACTGAGCCCAGATCACCAGTACAGATGTAATAATAATGTATTTGAAACATTAGTAGGATTACTGAAATAAAGATTCTGAGAGTTGAAGTGAGTGCTGATTACCGACAGATGTGCCCAGCAGAGGGTCAGTGCGAACCTTTACACTGTGAAGAGCACTGTGTTCATGAAGGGCGGTACAGTGAGGGACGGGCTCAGTGACTTTAAGCTGTCTCTCCATCTCCCTCTCAGCTCAGACCTTTCTCCATGACTGACTTGGAAGCCCTCTGATAATTTAGTTTTTTATCAGCCTTTAATGACTATTAGATATTATACGATATTATACGTATCGTATAATACGATATTATAGTTATATGGCAGTGGCTCACCTATTGTGTCTCTTTACAACAGCCCATGTCCCTCAGTGTCAGCGAAGCCAGTGTTCAGGTGTAGAAACTTCTGCAGTCTTGGCTCTGCCATTTTTAGACAGTGGACCTTGATTAAATAACAGGACTGTTTATTTTTCTCCAGTAATTTTTATATTCACCTTACATCCCAATCACAGCCCCTCCCTACTCTCCACCCAGTCTCACCCTTACAAGTCCCTTCCCCCATTTGCTCCCTCCCCTTCTCCTCCGAGAAGGGGGAAACTTCTATGTGTACCACCCCACTCTGGGGCATCTAGTCCCAGCAGGACTAGGTGTATCCTCTCCCACTGAGGCCCAACCAGGCAGTCCAGGTAGTGGGGGGAGGGCATCCAATGGCAGGCAACAGAGATGGAGACAGCCCCTGCTCCACTTCTTACATGAAGAGCAAGCTGTACATTTGCTACAAATGTATAAGGGGCTAGGTCCAGCTTCCACATGCTCCTTGGCTGGTAGTCCACTTCCTGTGAGCCTTCATGGTCCCTGGTTAGTTGACACTGTAGGTCTGTGGTGATCTGGACTCCTCCAGCTTGTTCAGTTCTATTCCAGACTTTTCCACAGGACTTTCCAAGCTCTGCCTGATATTTGGCTGTGGGTCTCTGCCTCCATCTGCTGCTGGATGAAGCCTCTCTCAGGAGACAGTTATGCTAGGTTCCCATCTGTAAGCATAGCAGAATATCATTAATAGTGTTAGGGATGGGCTCTCTCAAGTTGGGCAGTCATTGTTGGCTGTTGAGGGGATGAATTAGTGGATGTGGAGAGATGCCCTGTTGTAGGGTTAGAAAATGGATGGGCAGTTAGTGTGTGGGTGTGTGTTGTGGGGAGGAGGGGTTCATATTGCTCACCCCAGCTTCTCATTCTACTACCAAGCTACTGGGGTGACTTGGTGCATTCAGCCAGAAGTATTTGCCCAAGACATTAAATCTTGTGTCAGCTCCAGGAGACCATGCAAAGACCAAATGTAAGGATGGTGGCCTTTACCTTTGTCCCATTGGCCTCTCCCTACTGGCCAAAGGGGTGCAGCCATTAGGTCAGCATAAAATTGCCGCTTTGGTAGGAAGAGACAGTAGAAACAAGTGAATGGTTGGCTAGTTTAGAGTCTGCTGGGGATAAGGGAGCCCATCTCCGGATCTCCGCCACTTCCCAACGAGGGTGAATTCTTATTGCTGCGTGTGTATCTCGTGTGCTTGGGCCCCTTCCGGACCACGGGTTCCCATCCTTTGATCTGGCTTTCCCTCACAGGGAGCCTTGGCCAAAGGACGTGCCTTCTACACAACTGACCACTGTCGCAGCGACCAGGCAAGCACATTTCTATTTTCATCTCAATTCCCAGCATCTTGGGAAAGAACTTGGCTATTTCTCTGGACCAGACCCCTGCGGAGGGAGGAGAGCCTGCAGGCTCCTTCTGTAACCTTTCTTTGACTTGGACTCAGAAGACAAAGGTGATCTTGAGTGCTGCAGAGACACAGCTTCCCTTTATGCTACCACCAGGCCCCGGAGCCGCCTGCTCACCAGCACTGAGGCCCCTTTGTCCTGGTGGGGGACTGTGGCCTCCCTCCCCGATCCCCTCCTCGCCAGTCTCTGTGCCTGGAGAAGCCTTTGGACTTTCCCGGCGCACACTGGCTCTTTCTTCTCCGGCTCCAGCAGCTTCGGTGCAGCGCGCCTGGTCGCCTGGCCCGCCGGCTCAATCCGTGCAAAAGCTCAGGACCGCTCCTCCCCTGCCAGCCCCAGCTTCTGCCCAAGCTAAGGCCAAGGCCAATGGCAGCCCAGAACCGCAGTTCCCGCTGCCGTCCCCAGGGGTCGCAGCGATGCACCAGGAAGAGGCTCTTGCACCTGAACAAGCAACCAGCTTCTAGGAAGTTATCCCAAGAAATCCCTGTTTGACGTGAGAATATTGAGAGAGGGGGGATATCATCCAAATCTTACTGTAAAAACATCCAGACTGGCAGAAACGACGGAAGCCAGGGAGATGCTCATAAAGGTTATCTAGAACCCTTGGCTGGCATTTTGGATATTACAGTCAATCTCCGTGTAAACTTCTGTGGTAAATTATGGTGCATTTGCGCAGTGGCAGCAGATAGCCATTAAAATAACTCATCTGCAAGTGCATGAGAAATATGGGGATTTCACCAAACGAAATGGGTAGAAAATTGCGTGTGATATTATTATTGTTACTATTATTACTATCACTATGATTTTTTTGTTACTATTAGGGAAAGAAAAAACTATGGTTACGTGTGAGGGAGAATGTGGAGATGTGCTTTGCGTGAGACTAAAATGTCATCAAGGACTGTGTCTAAATTGGCATGTGGATGAATTTAATTTTCATCTGTTTTGTTTTCGTCCCCCTCAATAAGGTACTTGTATGTAAATGAAAAGGGAGCTTATGACGTGAAGTCGGAGAGCTGAAAGGACTCATGGGATTGTAACAGCCGCTGGTGGAGGTCAGCCTCAGAACAGTCCGAACCCGTGGCTGAGTCACCATGCCTGGCCATTTGACTTCCACCAGGTCTGCCTTTTTCTCTTGGCCCCTCACTGGCTCCTCAAGCTGCAGGCCCCGTCCCTGTCACCTATTCTGAGGCTCCTCCAGCCACACCTCATCCCAGGCCTCTGCCTAGTGGAGGGAGTGGAAAACACAGAAAAGGCCTTGTAGAATCGACCCCTCCCTGTGAAGTTCTCTGGTCTAGCCTGAGGTAGCACTAAGAGGCCTTTTTAACTCTCTCTCACCTAGAAGCCTCACTTTAGGGGAGGTAATTTGGCAGCACTTAGCATTAGCTGGATGAACTCACAACTCTCCTGTCTCAGCCTCTGGAGTGCAAGGTTACAGGTATATGCCCATAATGGGGTTCTTCTCTTCACCTTGATCTGATTTGTTGGAGAATGAGAAGAGAACCAAATTTCCAACCCAGCCTGGGCCCACCTCCTCCCCTTCCTCTTATTCTTCTCCCTCCTCTTCTTTCTTCTTCTAATATCAGGTGGAAACGTTCCTTTTTTTTTTCTGATACAACACAAAAACTCATCCTGTTGGCATTAAAACTCAAAACAAAAAACCTGTCATAAGTTTAGCAGCTTAGCTAACTTAATCCACCAGTTTTTCCTTAAGTTAGTCTGCTCTCTGTCTGTTGTAGTTCTCATATTTCATGTGTGGCATCTATTTACCTTATCCCAAGGTCCCAAAATTCCCTGCTTATTATTCCGCTGAATCAAAGTCTAGAATCTCATCTAGTTCATCTGTTCAGTTTTCCCAAATCTCATTAAGCCATCTAAATTAGGAATGACGGAGAAGGAGCTACCCTGGGACAAAGTATTCTCTATTTGTGGACCTGAGAAAGCGAAGAAACAAATTGCTTGCTCTTAAAATATCACAGTGGAGTAGGCATGGAAGAGCCGCTAGCTACAACCCAGCTTTGAGAAAGAAGAAAGTTAAAAGCAAAAGGCATCATTGTGTTTCAGGCAGTTTACAAATCTGGCCAGGCAAGCGCAGGTTCAAAGGTCTGGGAAGAGTCACTGGAGGTCCCTGCATCTGTCCTGAGTCATCTGTCTGTCTTAAGACAGAAAGAAGATGGTAGCTTTGAGGAGGAGTCATTGGTAACTATCTTTGTAGAGCCTTTCACAACAATGACAAGTTTCAAAATTCAGCTGCCATGAGGAACATTTTTGAAAAGCTGCTTAAAAACCTATCTGGGAAAAAGGAGATGGGGATTCTCGAGGTAGGTTTAGATGCATCCTCAAACCGCCTTCTTGTACAAGTTGACATTGGGAAGATGCTGGCGACCATCCTGTGACAGGTTGGTTGTGGAGACAAAAGGGTAGTGAAATAGCAGCTTCACACTCTGGAATGCTGGTGGTCAGGACAAAATTAGACCTTTATGAGGACATCGTTTTCAGAGGAGTAACAGTAATGACAGGGGGCAGATCCAAAACTCACCTGAGTGTTAGCCGATAAACTCAGAAAGGTGGTTTCCTGGGTAAAGAAGCAGGATCTTCTGGAGGCTGTGAACACAGAAGATACACTTAGCTGACACTCCCTTCACCAGAGAAAGTGGCACACTTGGGCCACGTGTGTCACCAGTGGGGATGGCCTGAACTGGATCCTCACTAGCTCAAAATTCAGACGTGACCAGAAGCAGTCATTGCCTGAGCATTGTGGCCAAGCCAGCCAGATTTTCCTGAACCCATGTGTACTTGTGAGGAGCCATGGGCTGTCTGGCTTTCTTCCACTGTGGCTTTTACACACTACAGGAAAGCCAGAATTACCTTAGAAAAGAACTGAAATGAACAGCGCTACATTTTGAATGTTACCTTCCGACCCACTAGCCTTGATGGTTATTTTTGCAAAGTCCCTGTGGGAATATCTTTGACTGGAAATGGTGAGAGAAGCCAGAGTTGGGCAGGTCCCATTACTGTGGTCCTGGGTCTGGTATCTCTACAGTCCAGAATCTCATCCCATCTGACTGTGGTGTCTCTTTGGAAAAAAAGAAAGAAAGAGATGGCCATTCTCACCCCACCCTACCCCCACCCCAATCACACTAAAGCTAGCAGCTTCCTTTTCAGTGCTTTAAAGTGATTCTCAAGAAGAGATATCTGCCTTGTGACCAGGCATGAAGAGGATCAGAAAACAACCTTTCCCCTAAGTTCTGTTTTACCCCCAGCATCCTGGCTTAGCTTGTTTTAATTAAAGGAAGCAAGGAGCTTTTTTCAGTATGGACTGCAACATTGCAGAAGGCTCCAGCCCCGCCCTTTCCTCCCTCTCCTGCTTTCTCTTGAGGTAGTGACCTAGCAGGGGGCTCATACTCACCCATGGGCCACACTGGAGCAAAGGGTGTTGGGAGGGTGGAAGAAGGGGACAAAGTGACATTTATGTCCAGTGTCATTGAGGATCCATCATCACCAGCAGCTGTCCAGATGCACCATGGGTTTGGTTAGTTAGTATTCGTCCCCAGAACAGCACACCTGTGAATTTTGAGAATTTAGGAGAAAGTCACGAGATTAATGTAGGGGATGAAGCTCCTAGCCACCCTCAGTACTCCCTGAGCTGGGGTTCAACTTGACTCTGAAACGTATCTCTCTAGCTGCTCTCATGCCACAGATCCGCCTTCTGCTGGGAACCACGTCTTATGTGCTGTCTGGAAATGTGTGATGTGATGTCCTTCGGATGTGACAGGAGAAGCCAGAGCTAAGCTAGATTCTTTCAGTCCCAAGCCCTCTGCCCAAGCCATTCTTGTCCATATTTGTACCTCAGCCTTCCACTACTTAGCCTTTTAAAACTTCCTTTTCAAAATAATCTTGGTTCAGAGGCTGGAGAGATGGCTCGGTGGTTAAGAGCACTTGCTGCTCTTGCAGAGGACTAGTGTTCGGTTTCCAGCACTAATTGTAATCCCAGCCCTGTGGGATCTGATGCCTTTTTCTGGACTCTGTGGACACTTGCACGATTTTGGCATTCACTGGCACACACACACACACACACACACACACACACACACACACACACACACAAATTTTTAAAAATGTATTAGGGCTGGAGAGATGGCTCAGTGGTTAAGAGCACTGACTGCTCTTCCAGAGGTCCTGAGTTCAATTCCCAGCAACCACATGGTGGCTCACAACCATCTGTGATGGGATCTGATGCCCTCTTCTGGTGTGTCTGATGATAGTGACAGTGTACTCACATATATTAAATAAATAAATCCAGAGCTAAGGAGCAGCAATTAAGAGTACTTGCGGGCTGGCGAGATGGCTCAGTGGGTAGGAGCACTGACTGCTCTTCCGGAAGGTCCTGAGTTCAAATCCCAGCAACCACATGGTGGCTCACAACCACCCGTAATGAGATCTGATGCTCTCTTCTGGTGAGAATGAGTGAGTACTTAGGGAACACGGAGTTAGGTTTCTGTGTCTACTGGGTGATGTCATGGTGGTCAAAGGCCTGTCCCATCACATGGGCCCTGCCTCTCGTTGAACCCTAACATTGTACACAGGTGCAGTTGTGAAGCACTTACTTTAGAACCTGGTCTGGAGTACCAGCCTGCCACATACCCCAGCCCTATGGTGCCTGCACTGGCTAGTTTTGTGTCAACTTGACACAGCTGGAGTTATCACAAAGAAAGGAGCATCAGTTGGGGAAATGCCATGAGATCCAGCTGTAAGGCATTTTCTCAATTATTGATCAAGGGGGAAAGGCCCCTTGTGGGTGGGAACATCTCTGGGCTGGCAGTCTTGGGTTCTATAAGAGAGCAGGCTGAGCAAGCCAGGGGAAGCAAGCCAGTAAAGAACATTCCTCCATGGCTTCTGCATCAGCTCCTGCTTCCTGACCTGCTTGAGTTCCAGTCCTGACTTCCTTGGTGATGAACAGCTGTATGGAAGTGTAAGCCGAATAAACCCTTTCCTCCCCAACTTGCTTCTTGGTCATGAGGTTTGTGTAGGAATAGAAATCCTGGGGCTGGTGAGATGGCTCAGTGGGTAAGAGTACCCGACTGCTCTTCCAAAGGTGATAAGTTCAAATCCCAGCATCCACATGGTGGCTCACAACCATCCGTAACGAGATCTGGTGCCCTCTTCTGGAGTGCCTGGGGACAGCTACAATGTACTTACATATAATAAATAAAATAAATCTTAAAAAAAAAAAAAAACTTAAAAAAAAAAAAAGAAACCCTGACTAAGACAGTGCCCATCTTATAGATAAGAAAATGGGACAGCTTACTGAAGAGCCCACCCCACTCCCTGGGCTTTTCTCCCCCCACCAGTGGTAGTAGGAACTGAACCCATGGCCTCATGCATGCTAGGCAAATATCATGTATCTCCTTCTCTTAAGCTATTGAGTTATTAGCTTTGAACTCACTCTAGTCCAGGCTATGCTTGAGCTTATATCCTCCCACCCAAGTCTCCTGAGTAGCTGGGATCACAGGCCAGTTACTAAGCCAGCCCAGCTGAGGGTCCTTTTTCTTCATTGAGCTACCAAATACACAGTGCATGTATGTGGGCTGTGGGCAGGCCATCAAGGTTTCTCATAACCTGTAGTCTGGCCTTATCTCTGCTTCTAAGAAGTTTTTGGTGAGCTGCATACACTTCCTTATCTCCGGAGGTTTGCAGAGTAGAGGCAGGAAAGCAACAGGTGGGAGAGCAGTTACTTTCTGACTGGTCCGGGATGGCAGACTCTGTTAGACATCTCCACAATACTGGAACCTGTAAGAGGAAATCCCCACCTCTCCTTCCCACCACCGGGCAGCAATGAGCCTGCGGTCTCAACAAGGGCCAGCATCTAGATGTGAGTTTTCTGGTCATCAGGAGGCAGTGGGTCCGGCAGCTGTCTGTCCGGCGCCATCATTACTCGCCCGCTGGGGTCAGGCTGCACAACTTACTTTCTTTTACTGTAGTATAACCAATTTAAACTTATCCCAGACTAGCTTACAAATGAGTGAGACTCAGACTATGGTTGTTTTATTTGGCTTTGACAATTACTGGGAGTAACCCCTAATCTGCTCTTCTAACTGCTGGCCTGGCTACCTCCCCAGTGGCGTACCTCAGATACTTGCTGTTTCTCCTGGTCACGTGCTCAGGATCCATCTCCCTTCATGGCAGCATCCTCCTCTCCTCTCATTCTTTCTCCTTTTCTTCCTGGTCTCTCTTCTCCATCCCCAACCAGGTAACTCAAAACCCACCTACCTCTAACCCCTCCAGTAATTGGCTGTAGCCAATTTTATTTAACCAATCATTTTTTATTTTTTGTTTTTGTTTGTCGAGACGGGGTTTCTCTGTGTAGCCCTGGCTGTCCTCAAGTTCACTCTGTAGACCAGGTTGATGACCTCGAAATCTGCCTGCCTCTGCCTCCCAAGTGCTGGGATTAAAGGCATGTGTCACCACTGCCAGGCTAACCAATCATTTTAAATCAAGGAACAAGGTTTGCACAACAAAAGCGTGTAAATGTGAGAATTTACTTGTAAGCCTAGACCTTCTGGTACAGAATTTAGCATTACAATCCACAGCAACAGACCAAACATTCACACTTTATGCCGCAGTGCAGACAGTTGTTAATACTACTGGGCACACAGGTACTGCCTGGTGGGCTAGCTCCAGTGCCCATTGCTTAGGGTTGTATTTGTTTCTGTTTCTAGTGGGAGATGATATATTGGCCCTTTTGTCCCCATTTACCTTCTTAGCCAGCCATCTCCAGGGCTGCTGGACAGAGGGACAGCTTTTTAGCAGGTTGCAAGTGAATGTCTTCCAGGCTCCCGGGACAGAGAAGTGCCTCACAGCGTCATGCTTGGTGGTCCAGCTAGCTCTGCCTGCAGCCCTCAGAGTGCCCTATTATGCTGGTCTGGTCAGCACAATGCAGAGCTGCCTAAGAGGGCCTTCTAGGTCACTCAGGCCTCCAGGCAGAACGGCATCCTGAGGTCTTGTTAGAGTTATCAGCATCACCACCTTTCCCAGGCACAGACGAGCACTGGGACAGCTTCTTGAGACAGCGTTCCTTCCTTGGTATCCCCTACTTTGTGATACTTTTCCTCTTTGGTTGCCTAAGATGACATAGTGTACGCTAGCAGTTGAGAACACTACTTCAATGAAGACACCCTGGTTCCAATGGCCTTTAATTTGCTTATTTATTTTAATGATTTATCTTGTTATTTTAAAAGTGTAGGTGTGTGTGCCATTTTTAAATGTGTGTGTGTGTGTGTGTGTGTGTGTGTTTGCAGGTGGCCATAGAGTCCAGTAGAGGATATCAGATCCTCAGGAGCTAGAGGTATTATGAGCTGCCTGACACACACCCTCTCAGGTACTCTTCAAGTGCAGTACATGTTTTTAACAGCTGAGCTATCTCTCCAGCAGCCTTTTTAAAAAAAAAAAAAATGCTGTCCAGGATGCTCCGGAAGGCAGGTACTCTCTGGAGTATTGTGCGGAGGCTTTACAGGGACTGTAGCTATTTCATAAGCCCCCTCCCGCCACTCATGAGCTGCCACTCATAGACAAGGCCATTACCACTCACAGGAACTTCTCTCAAGGTAGTGGGATGTTACTGTGGCATGGCATACGGTAAGGCGGGACCCAGAGGAGAAGGCAGAGATGAAAGGGAAGCATGCGCAGCAGTCAGAGGTACCAGCGGATTATTCTTTCAGTCTTACCCCCTCCCCTCATCCTGTCTCCCTAAGTTCCGGGTATATGAGTTCTGATTTAGCCATTCCTTTCGTGTTTGCCAAATGTGGAGGTGCAAAAAGAAAGCCAGAAAGGAAGGTATAGGACGCCACAAAAGGCCTTCCCGGTGGATAGAAAAAGCTCACAAAGTTGTCAGGCAGGATACTAAAAAGCCATTCTGAGCCTAAGCACAAAAGAGAAGCTCTGCGGCGGCGCCTTTGTCTCCTAGTCACCTGCACGGGTTTCATTCAAACCTGTGTTTGGATGGCTCCGGAGTTCAGGCTAAGACCTGAACACTAGAGAGCCCGTGGTCAATGAGAAGGTGAGGTGGCCTTCTTCCCAGATTCTCTTGGCTGCTGCCTTAGTATTCGAAATCATGAATAGTCTCAGGTACTGGAGCCAAGGCTCACAGAGAATCGCAACCTCAGCTGCTTCCTCCCGGAGACTCTCACCCCACCCCCAAGGTCTCAGCAGTTCGCTCTTCTCAGCTCCTGAATGAACCTGCATTTCCTCTGCCCAGCTGGGGCTCTGGCTTCCTGTGTGCTCAGCCTTTACGGTTGTCTTCCCGGGGCCTTTGATGGGCTCAGGAAATTGTACCAGACGGAAGATGGGGCGGCAATCAATTAAAAAAAAATAATGTTTCTAAGAAAAATGAATCTAGGCTTCGAACAAGAGTTGTTTGTGTAACATATGCCCTAATGTTCATGGAACAATTTATCTAATTTCTAGCTCCTTTCTCGCCCCTCCCCATCTTAACAAGAAAGGAAATCGATTTTTAACCTTCTGATTCCCAGCATACTGACGATCCAAGAGCAAAGACTGCTTTTACTTTTAACCCATTCATCAGATATTACCCTCCCTTTTCTCTGCCCGGCTTCGTTTCTCCCGGCTACTAGTTAGTATATTCACGGTGCATGACTCATGAAGCTGCAGCCTGATTGGATGAAAACCAAATAGCACCCCCCCACCCCCGCGCCACCCCAAACGGGTCAGTCAATTACATCTATTCTCGGCTCCATTCACAGATTTATTAGCTCTCACACAACGAGGGAAATTCATTCGGCAAAGTTCATTCATAAAAATTTCAACAGCCTGGGTATCATCCGCTCAACTCAGCCTTCTGCTGCGCACAGGCTCCTCCTGAAAAAGCCTGCAGGAGGGTCGGGGAGGGAAGGGCGCCCTGAGAAGGGGTGGGCCGACCGGGATCGGACTCGAGCCGCACCGAGGATGCCCGGACCTCAAGCTGGAGAAACAATGCGGACCAGCTCCCGTCGCTAGGACTCCTGGCTGGTGGCCCAGAACCAAGATCCTCCGAGAGAGGGCAGCCGTCATAACCCCAGCCCATACAGAAGGGCCTTTGACTCTTATGCGCTTTTTTATTTTTCCCTTTGAAATGAACAGTCACGGGAACAAATAAAGGGTTAATGGGCTAGTCCCTGCCCCGCCCCGTGGGAGCTGGAGGGAAGCAGGTTTGAAAGTTCCTGTGCTCAGAGGGAAAGGGGATAAATATTTCTGCTAAGGCTAGAGGCGTGGTGGCACCCGCTGCCCCAGCTTGGGGGACGGGACTCCGGGGCGAGGACACCCCCGCCCCTCCCCCTCAGCGCTCCGGGGGCCTCTGCCAGGGCCTGGAAGGGCCGGCCTGCAATCAGAGCTGGGGAGGCGTCCTCCTGGACTGTCATCCTTGAGCAGCCTGGGACCCGGGCGGGTGACCGTCAGAGCAGAAGTGAGAGGTGACTGTGGTGTGGGTTTACCGGACTGCGAGGCACTTTAGGCTGCGGTGCCCTGTCTCAGCACTGCCAAGGCTATGCGAGAACGCAGCCAGGATAGCCAGGCAGGACTCACGCTGTATGTAGGACTCTTTGGGCACCTGGGGATGCTTCACAGGACCAAGTACAGCCGCTTTCGGAACGAGTCCATCACGTCTTTGGACGAAGGGAGCCCCGGAGGCTCCCTTGGAAATAAGGGCTCATCGCCGCCTCCCTACCCAGCCCTGGCCCCTCACCTGCCGGCTGAGGATGCCACTGTGTCCGGCCAGGAGAGCCCCACGGCGCTGTGCACCTTGATTCCCCGTATGGCAAGCATGAAGCTGGCCAACCCCATCACTTTTCTGGGTCTGAAAACCTTCTGCTTGGGTACGAAACAGGTGAGCCGGTTGAAGCTCCAAGAGAACCAGGATCAGATTCCAAGCCGTCCAGCGTCCCCGGAAATCAGTCTAAATAGGACTGGGCCTGCACCTGCACCGGATCCAGACCAGGTGGGAGTCAGGCCCACCTCTTTGCGTCCTGATACTTGCCCACTGCCTGGCCCTGGAGAACCAAGCCCCAGGAGCAAGCAGGACGGGCCCCCTCTGCAGCACCTGTTGGGGAACGGTCTGAACTACTGTGTGAGGGTAAGTCCTTTAAGGCCTACTCCCCGGTCACTCACAGGAAGGGCAGCTGCGGGGGCTTCGCTTTAACCTGGCTGGGCTCTAGATTACAAGACATACCACTGGATCAACCGAAGGGAGAGTTGTTGGCCTTAGAGATTTCCTACAGGGATCTGACACATACCAGAGTCGGATCCACTTTGCTCCAAGGGGGTGTGAGCTGTTGCTAACCCGTAGGCAGCTGTTGGTGCAGACATAGCTTCTCATAGAGACAGATAAGATGGCAACCTCTGGCAACTGGGACATGTGATATAAAAGGGATTTGATTTGGTTTAATAATTTTTTTAAATCTGACATCTAATGAGCCCTTCCGAAAGTTTAGCAAAGTCCTGCGTGTTATAGCTGGAGCTGGTCTTAGCACTCACCCACACAGTGGGAGGTAGGCCTGATCCATGCGCTGTGTCTAAAGTCAGGCTCCTCCATGCTGTTGTGCCCGTCTTTGCCCAACCAAGATCTGAGTAACCGGAGATGCGGCTTCTCAGCGTCTATCTTTTAGAGCTGATCTCAACTCATGCATGTGTAATAGATAACCCAGGAGCAATGTGCGGCAATTGATGCATCTGTGAGAGTTCTCGGGGAACCTGGGACAGGGGAGTGGGGTGTAGTTGGGTTCTGAGATTTATGAGAAGGTGTATTCGTGGTAGAAAGGTTGATTCAGAACAGGCGCAAGAGTAGGATCAAAGTCACTGTGGGGTCTTCGGGGAAGCTTGGGGTTTGTCCTGGAGAGGGCATGGGGAGGTAGAGGTGATGATGGCTAGCACAGTCCCCAGGGACTGAACAAGTTAGAATAGGGAAGAAAGGGAGGTCATCAAAGCTCTTCAAGAGCCAAATGAAGAGGCTGTAAACACTGGTGGGCAAGATCCTCATAGGTCCGCAGGCATATCGTGAATGTAGGTCTTAAAAGATTCATCTGATGCTTTATTTAACTTGTGCTGAGGCAGGAAGAAATCCCCAAGGCCAGTGAGAACACTCGCTGTTCTTCATGGAGGGTGTAGCTGAGTTAGGACGAAGACCAGAGAATGAAGAGTAACTTCCAAAGTTAAGTCCTGGATGATACTCAGGATGCCAGAGTCAGCAGAGTAAATTGCAAACTCATAAGTTTGCACTTGACTTCTCAGATAACAGCAGTGCTATCTATAGGTGTGCTGGTGTACAGGTAAGCGGTCTCATCAGCCCGGCAGTGATTAAGCTTAAAAAGTCATAACTGAAGGCGGAAGAGTGGGTGATTGCTTTGCACGCTGACAGCATCGGAAAGCTTGGGGGATGCTGGAGGGATTGCAGAGAGCACAGGCTTGGTGCAGACTTGGTAAATGGATGCCTACCGCCCCTAAGGAAGATAAGCATGCGGAGCCGGGCTCCTGCCCTCAACAGCAAGTAGCGTACTGTGACCAGGCTTGCAGGTTTGTGGAAAATCCAGAAGAGCATTACACTTGTCAAGCTGTAGGGTGCCAACCCTTTATGGTTTGGAGTGACTCCCAAACCTGGGCTCTTGGCACCTGCCTATCGCCATCAGATTCCTACCTTCAGCCCCACCTTTCCTCTATCCTGTATCCCTGTCGGTTCCCCACACTCATACCCTTACCAGTGTTTCTGGGCTTTTAATGAGGACACCAGCTGTCTTCTCACAGTGCTAATAACTTACTCCAGGAAAAATGCTGACCCCATAACCCAAATGAACTCATAATTTTGCTATGATATTGCGATGTGCATCTCTGGTTTTAGCTGCCTTTCTCCCAAAACCTAAAATATCTCAAGATTTATAGATCCTAACTTGAAAGACAAAAGCGTTTTATTTGTCATGTTATCAAGTTAAAATGTCTCTGAGGAATCCCAGAGGAGTAATTTTTTCAACTCAAAAAGCAGATTGAGATCTGGACTTCTGTCTCCTATATGCCATTCTTAGCTCTCGTCCCACAGGGTCCCACCCTGGCTGTCATTCTGTCCTTGAGAATCCTACTGGGATGTGAACCAATTTTTAAAAATGAGGAACCAGCCTCTTAATTTTCATTGAAAAATACTTTACTGAGAAACACACAGCATGGTTGTGCAGTGCTCTTGTCTGTAGGAACAAGCACGTGGAGGTGCGAAGCTTGAGTAGGGTGCTAGATCAGGTCGGGCGGGGGTCGAGCGATCTCCTAATAGCAAGTGAGCATGGGCCAGTGAGGAGCCCCCGCCTTCCTCCTCATCTCCACATATGTCACTATTGCTGTCTGCTCCCTGGTACTCATGTGTCTGACCTCTACATACTATGAACCAATCACATTGCAGGGTCCGTTGTAGAAGCTGGATGTTGATCAATGAAATAGACTAACCCTAAGCATCAGAAATGATCTTGTCCCTGTTTCAAATGTTAGTGATGCCTTGGAGATGTGACAGCAGAGTCAATGGAGAGGCAGTCACTTGGATGGAGAGGGCTGGGTCCTTGGGGTCAAAAAATCAACATTGTGATTCTTCATTCACTGCAACAGAGACTCTGTTTTCCATCTACCCTAAGTTAGAGTTGGCTTTGGCTTAAGCAACTTTTGTAAAAAGTGATTCTTCTTGTGGTCTTACGATGTAGAATTAATAATGCTATCAACATTTTTTTTATGGTTCCTAAATGCTTATTTTTTTGAAGAAACATTTGTTTAAGCTTGAATTTTGATTCTCTTGGAAGTTTCTCAGGAAAGGTGGCCTAACAACCTATTGTTTGTGAGATCCCAAACTGGGAATGAGACAACTAGTCTGGGTAAAGTACTGGAGTAGGTGAAGTTCACTGCATAGGGTGAAATAGTGACTTTTGTCTTGGCTGTAAGACTCGTCTCACGTCTCTGAGTCCTTGTCAACAGACACTCATGTTGGTCTTCAAGGTGCCCAGAACAATCTAAGGTTCCCGTCCAGGTTTGTCTCACTCACACCCCCTTCTCTTCTCATTAGCTCCCCACCCCAAGACATATGCAAGACATAAAAGCTTCCTGATGGAGCAAGGTAGATGAAGGGCCATACTATGCAGGAGAGCTCTCTCCAAGGATCAGCTCATACATTTGGCCAGGCTGCATATCCGCACCATTATAGACTGCTCACTTAGCCCAGCCTTTCCTAAGTATTGCCCCAGACTGGCATCCCAGGGCTCCTCTGGCAAGTGCCACAGACTGGGTGGTTTATGCAACAGGACTTTACTAGAGTTAAGGGATCAAGAAGGGGGGCTGGAGAGAAGGGGGCTCAGAGGTTAAGAGCACAGACTGCTCTTCTAGAGGAGCCATATTCAATTTCCAACACCCACATAGCAGCTCACAACTGTCTGTAACTCCATGGATCTAACACCCTTACATAGATGTACATATAGACGAAACACAAATACATGTAAAATAAAAACAAATAAATTAAAAAAAAAAAAGAGTCAGAAAGCCCCAGGTGAAAACATTAGGAGGGCCAGCTCTGAAGTCTGGGAGAGTAATCCTTCCTTGCCTTTTACAGCCCTGATGGGTGCCAATAGTTCTTGGCATTTTCTGGTGCCACTATTCACACGGCATTCTGCCTGATGCCCATGGCCAAATCCTCTCCTACGTGGGCAGGAATAGCTGGCTTAAAGCCTGCTCCAATCGGAGGACCTCATCCTAATTATGTATCTATTCACACGGGCCTTCTTGTGTTCAGCAGCTGTGCATGGGTTGAGGGATTTCTTCCTGTTCTTTGTAAATATAATTTCCTCCTGCAACATACACACAAGGAGTGTGGCTTGCTTCTTCCCCAATATGTACCCTGTCTAAGGATGTACCTGGTTCATGAGCCAATAAGCTACCATTCTGAATCTTCATTATCTGAACTGGAGATAGTCTACCATACTACATGTGAACTTATGGTTCTGTGGGAGAGCCTAGGACTAGGAGTTACACAAAGGGTAGTGCTCCCATCTCCCAGTTACACAAAGGGTAGTGCTCCCATCTCCCAGTTACACAAAGGGTAGTGCTCCCATCTCCCAGTTACACAAAGGGTAGTGCTCCCATCTCCCAGTTACACAAAGGGTAGTGCTCCCATCTCCCATCTCCCAGTTACACAAAGGGTAGTGCTCCCATCTCCCAGTTACACAAAGGGTAGTGCTCCCATCTCCCAGTTACACAAAGGGTAGTGCTCCCATCTCCCAGCACCTGTGCTTAGTGGCTCCAGGTATCCTTTCTCTTTAGAGGACTGAGATAGAGGCAGTGGCTCTGAAATTAACTGACTTAAAAACTGAAATTAACTGACCTTGGATAAATCACTACACACACACACACACACACACACACACACACACACACACACTGATGAGGGACTTTGTTTGCCCTTGTTTAGAACCAGAAATTGGAACCAAATGCGGTCTTAGAGTTTGAGTCCAGGGCTCCCTTTGTATGAATCTCTGTCATCAGGATCTCTGATATTAGAACTTCCTGGAGAACATTATTTGTAGCTTCTTGGTGGCCAGTAGAAGGAATGGCCTCAGGGACACACTGGGTGATCCTTGTCTCTTGCTGTGTGGCCCTTAGATGGCTGCTACCATAGAGGCAGGCAAGGTTTATCAGGCCTGAGTGGAGCTGGTGGGTGTAAGGGTGGGGGTGGGGTAGAGGGAGTGGGGTCTGGGAAGCAGGACATTGCATATATGAAGTGTTTTCTCTTTAGATGCTCACACATCCCTTGACCTCTCCAGTTCTTTCACACCACTGGACAGTAGGGCAAAGCAGTTATGAGCTCTGTCAGGCCTGAGCAAATGGAGGCTCAGCTGTGAGTGTCATCTTGCCACAAAGCATGCATCTCCTTAGTTCTGGAGTCCACATAACTGAGTAACATTTTTCTTTCCTAACCTCAGCTCATGCCTCCTAATTCCTTCTGTTAAATGTGCCCTGTTAGGTGCCACATCAAAATGAAAACTTTTTTTTTCTTATAGGAGATCTGTCTTAAAATAGTAGTAAGATAGTAAAAGAGAACATGGAAGAGTGGCAGGGAGCCTGTATTAGGATGCTTGCCATTGCTGTAACAATTATCCAATGGAGGAATAGCATATATATATATATATATATATATATATATATATATGAGGTTGACTCAACTCACACCTTTGGAAGCTCAAGTCCAGGACTGGACACCCTATCTGCTTGGTCTCAGGGGAGGGCCCCTTGACTTCATTGTAAGGTGGTAGATGACATCCTGGCGAAAACATGTGAGAGAGAGGCTGGCTTCTTACCTCTCCAATAACCTCTCTACGAATCCTGAATCCCTCTGGTATGCAAGACTTCCACTCAATACAATGTTACAAGGACAAACTAATTGTGGTTCCCAAAACACAGTGTAATCACCAGAAGAATACCTGTATATTGCATATCACTTAGGGATCCTGGAGGCTCTATGCCCCTTCCACCTAGTCCCACTCACCCCCAATTGGCTGTCTGCACCCAAAGGTGGCTAGGTTTATACATCTGTCTGTAGCTTGGCGGTGTGAAAAAATCTCCAACCCCTTTATCTTTCATTTTCCAAAGGAGAAAACTAGATAGACAAGCTGAGATGCCTTTTGGAGTGAACATCATGAGGCTTCTTTCTTTTATGTAGTGAGACAAAGAGTTCTTGGGGACAGACCTGAGGGAGGGATTCTGCCTCCTCCGTGGGAACAGCCTTTTCTCTCCTATGAGAGATGAGGCAGGATTCTGGAACAGGCTGTCCATATTCGCAAGGGAGTTGTGTGTTAGAAGTTACTTTGTACATCAGTTGTTTGGGAGCAATAAAATGTTTAAATACATTTTACTTAAACTTGATAAACTTTCTCATGTGGTTAGGGACAGGCTGTGATGAGAAAAGAATGTAAAACAGCTTTGTACAAAACTTGAATTGTCACTGGGAAGGGTGAACATTCAAAGGTCTAGGTATACGTAGGTATATTAGAGGCTAGGAGTGTGTGTGTGTGTGTGTGTGTGTGTGTGTGTGTGTGTGTGACTAAATTTGACTTTGGTACCTGACCTTGTCCCTTCCCGTAGCCCTAATGTAACCTAGTTTTTCCCACTCTCTGCTCTGATCCCTCAGCAATAGAGTAAAAGCCTTCTGCACTGTGAAGACATTTGCTTATCTTACTGACTCTTCATTGTGTTATCCTCAGAAGTTTTCCAAGGAGCGTCTACATCTGTTAAACATATAGATTTCTAGCCTACATCCTGAACCAGAAGATCTGAGGTGGGGGCCCAGAAACCTGCCTTTTTTTTGTTAAGCCCTCTATAGAATTCTTATGCACTTAAAACTGGAAAGTGCTGACTGGGATGACAGTTGTGGGTCACAGTCGGGGTGATTTTGCCTCTCAGGCCATTTGGCAATGGTTTGGGTTATAACCGAGATGGAGGGAGTGCTTCTGGCTTTAGTTTAGCTGCAGCCAAACATCTCTCAGTGTACAGACAGCCCGTGTTAAGCGGGAGGCCTAACCTGCCAATAGTGCTGAGTCACAGTAAGAACATGAGCCTGGTTGTAGGTCAGGAGCTGATAGTGATGGGAAGAATAGCCTAGGGATTCCTAGAAGCTGTGGCCCGAGTTGGGTCTCATTTTCTTCCTTCTCTCCCCTCTCTCGAACCCACACATTTTCTGAACCACATCCTTCCCCACTCTACCTCCTACTCCCAACCTCTCAGGGATCGAGAGCACTTTCAGAAAGATCAAGTACGCACACACTAGCAGCAGATTTTACCGGAGCTCAGGCTCACTTGGGCATTCAGAGGCTAGGCTGCTGTGTATGTGGTAGTTTGTTTGAATATGAATACCCCTATAGGCTCACATAGGCATGGCTTTTTTTTTTTTTTTTTGGAATAGGTGTGGCCTTGCTAGGCCCTTCCCAGGCCCAGTCTCTTTTTCTCTTTCTCTCTGTCCCTGGATCAGGATGTAGCTATTACGCCATTACATGCGTGCTGCGATGCTCTCCCTATGCCCCAACCATGGTGATAATGGACTAACCCTGAGTTGCCTGGGTCACGGTATCTCTTCACAGAAATAGAACAGTGACTTAGCTGTTATGCTAAGTCTCATGTCCTGCCACTACTGGGACTGTCATTTTCACTGGGAAGTGCAATTGGAGCTTTGACAGCTAAATTATAGGCCATAAACCTACTCTGAGGTTGGAGATTCCCTCAAGCTAAGGGGAAGACAGGGCATAAAGCAAAAACCTTGAAGATCATGTGCTATAAAGAGAACATTAGAAATCAGATCTTTCTCCTCAGCAATTGTCTTAGTCAGGGTTACTACTGCTGTGATGAAACACCATGACCAAAAGCAAGTTGCAGACAGAATACTTTATTTGGCTTATACTTCTACACTGTAGTCTGGCATGGGAAAGTCAGGACAGGAACTTAAACAGGACAGGGACCTGGAGGCAGGAGCTGATGCAGAGGCCATGGAGGGTCACTGCTTTACTGACTTGCTTCCCATGGCTTGCTCAGCCTGCTTTCTTATAGAACCCAGAGCCACCAGCCCAGGGATGGCACTACCCACAATCTATCACTCCCACATCTATCACTAGTTAAGAAAATGCTCTACAGCTGGATCTTATGGACGAATTATTTTTCAGATGACTTTAGCTTGCATCAGGTTAACATAAAATGGTCACAGCAACATTAGAAAGGAGTTTGTTTGAGCTATTTATTGGAAAATGATTGAGTGCATAATTCAAACTTAATCGGAGGGAGGTCAGAAGGTGGCTCAGTCAGTCAAGTCCTTGCCTTGCAAATGTGAGGGCCTGAGTTCTGACCACTAGAATTTGTGCAAAAAGCTGGGTGTGATAGCACACATATATAACCCCAGTGTGTGTGTGTGTGTGTGTGTGTGTGTGCTGGGGAGCAGGGAAATAGGTGAATTCCTCAGGCTGGCTGGTCAGCCGTCTAGCCAATCAGTGCATTTTAGGTTCCGTAAAAGAAGCTGTCTCAAAAAATAAGGGGGAGAACAAGAGAGGAGGACCTTGACCTTGACCTTGGTCTTCACAGACCTTCATGCACGCCTGCGGACGCAGCACATTTTCTTTGCCCATGCCTCTGCTGATGGGTACCTAGGTTGGTTCCCTAACTTAGCTGTTGTGCTCTGTGCTACAGTAAACACGAAGTGCAAGTGTCTCTGACGTGCTGACTTGGAGTGGAGGCCTTTGGTGAAACCCCAGGTGTGGTGTCCCCCGGGTCATACGTAAGATCTAAGTTTATTTTTTGGTGGAGGCTCCGTGCTGATTTCCACAGAGGCTGGACAGATTCAGAACCCCAGTGTCTAACGGCTCCCTTTCCTTCGCATCCTCACCAGCGTTTGTTGTTTTCTTCATGACTGCCATTCTGACTGGAGTGAGGTGGGCTCTAACTGTAGTAGTCTGCGTTTTCTCTGAAGGCCAGTGAGGTTGAATGTTCTCTTCCTGTTTATGGGCTGGCTGTGTTCCATCTTTGCAGACCTACTGTGTTAGCTCTTTTTTTTTTTTTTTTTTTTTTTTTTTTTTTTTTTTTTTTTTTTTTTTTTTTTTTTTTTTTTTTTTTTTTTTTTTTTTTTTTTTTTTTTTTTTTTTTTTTTTTGGTTTTTGGAGGCAGGGTTTCTCTGTATAGCCCTGGCTGTCCTGGAACTCACTTTGTAGACCAGGCTGGCCTCGAACTCAGAAATCCGCCTGCCTCTGCCTCCTGCGTTAGCTCTTATTGTTGAGCTCTTGTTTCGCTTTCTTAATTTTTTTCTACATTCCAGACATTAGCCTCCTGTAACATGTGCCTATAGCAAAGGCTTTCTTTCATCCTGTACACTGCTCTGCGGAGCCAAAGCTTTTGTGTCTCACGGGATCCCGTCTGTCAATTGTCAGCATTATTTCCTGAACAGCTAGGAGGCCTGTTCAGAAAGCCTTTGCCTATGCCTACATTTTGAAGTGTTTTCCTGTCCGGAAGATCCAGAGTTTTGGGTCTTGCATGAAGGTCTTTGCTTTTGTGTGGAGTGAGAGATATGGATCTGTTTGCCGAAGAACCTGTCCTTTCTCCAATGTATATTTTTGGCATCTTTATTAAAATTAGGTGGCTGTAGCTGTGAGGGTTTATATCTGGAACATCTGGAACTTCTACTCCACTGATTTACACGGCTGCTTTTGTTCCATTACTGAACTATTTTTATTCTAACAGTTCTGATATATATATATATATATATATATATATATATATATATATATATATGCCTTGAAATCAACTATGGTGACCTCTCCAGCATCATTCTGAGACAGGGTTTCTCTGTCCTGGAACTTACTCTGTAGACCAGGCTGGCCTCGAACTCACAGAGATCTGCCTGCCTCTGCCTCCCAGAGAGTGTTGGGATCAAAGGCGTGTGCCACCACTGCCTGGCCAACGCCCAGCACCATTCTTTTTGCTCAGAATTGCTCCAGTTGTCCCAGACACCTCTTGGTTCCACAGGAATTTTAAGATTTTTTTTTTCTGTTTCTGTGAAGAGTGGTTTTGAACTTGTTGTGTAGGGGAGACTGCTGGCTTTGTTAGTAATTATGTATCCTGCTACTCTTCCAAGCAGTGTTTACCTAAGGGTCTCCTGCTAGAGTCTTTTTTGATCTCTAATATACAGAGTCATACCTGCAAATAAGGCACAGGACATACGCTGGGGTGGAGGAGATGCCCGTGAAAGCCATGGAAAGCCCAGCAGGAGAAGAAGCATCAGGAGAGAGGTTCTATTTTAGACAAGTTAACTGTGAGTGGCAGAGTCACCCAGCTGGGATGGAGGTAACCAGGAGTAGGCAGAAGGGTGAACATCTGGCTGTGTTGTGCTTTGCAGATCAGGCTACTTGGTCAGCCATCTTTGCCTGACAACTGACCCTGCTAAATGGAGTGATTGTAGGTGATTTCAAAGTGGTAAAGGACCAGAGGGCCTCTCAATGCTGCATGATAGAAGGCCTCGTCTTTGATACCCTTGGGGTGCCCTGATTCATCGTGCTCTTCTTTCTCTTTGAGCAAATTCTGCCCTCAGTGTTGTGTCTTCATTAGACTTCTTATTTCTCTAAAGTGAAGAAGCTCTTGCAGACACCTTCAAAGCAGATGAGGGCAGAGCACACTTCATATTCTATTATATTTTGGAATGGTCTTAGCTATCCTTAACTTAACATTATTTTTGAAGATAATTTGCCACCACAAAGTAGTTTTTACCAAGCTTTTGACCTATATTCTTTTTAAAAATATATATTTATTTTATTTATATGAGTACACTGTTGCTCTCTTCAGACACACCAGAAGAAGACACAGGATCCCATTACAGATGGTTGTAAGCCACGATATGGTTGCTTGGAATTGAACTCAGGACCTTTGGAAGAGCAGTCAGTGCTCTTAATTGCTAAGCCATCTCTCCAGCCCCTTACCTATTTTCACAGAGTGACTTTAAGAAGATTAAATTCAACATTCACACCTTATCAACATGGGCAATGTCTCTGTAGATTATATAGGGACTGCTAAATGAAGATGTGGGGCTGACATAGAAGATTCCCAGTGACTCCACAGTTCACAGCCTAAGACACAGGTCTAGTGACACATTTCTGTGTAGGTGTAAACACACCAATACCCTGCTTGATGCAAGAGGTGGTCAAGGGCAGCCCTGTCAGAGAATTTACTCTAATGTCACATGTCACACGTCAGCAATTCTGTCCAATGATTTGTCGACATGGCTTACAAGGCAGTTTTGTCATGACGTGTGGTGACCCATAGTTGTGATCTACAGCTCACCAAGGGTCTGGCCCCTTTGTTTGGGAGCTGTAAATAAACTCACTCTTACTACTTTTCCCTGTTACAAACTAAGAGAAGATGACTTGATTTATGTTTATCTATCTATCTATCTATCTATCTATCTATCTATTTATTTATTTTTGAGACAGGATTTTTCTGTGTATCCCTGGCTGTCCTGGACTGCATGCTATAGACCAGGCTGGCCTTGAACTCAGGGATCCTCCTGCCTCTGCCTCATGAGTGCTGGGATTAAAAGTGTTCACCATTACCACTGATTTTCTTGCTTTTCTGAATGATACTCTTGTCTCTTCTGGATACCTTTTACATTTCCATAGAATTTTGTAAACACTACAAAATTTGGCTAAGATGTAATTTGTTCTCAACTGTAAATAGAGTTCTGCAATCTTGGTTTCTTTAAAATAATAGAAACATTATAAGAATGTACTTTTGTTTTAATCCCACGTGTAGGGAGATTGGACTGTCCACAGCAGGTGACTATGATTTGTCTCATGCTCTAGCAGAGGCATGGTTTTGCCAGCTGCAGATAGTTCCTGAGATTGTGTGATGTTTGGAATTCTGGAAACTTTTCTGGGGTACATAAATGCTACAGCCCCTGTAGGTGTGGTGGGTGGTTGTTGGTTGTTCAGGGATGTTGATTGTGGTTTTTGTTTTTTTTTTTTAGTAGTTATGCTCAAAGAAGAAACAAAAGGGAAAAAAGATTCAGGAATTCTCTCTCTCCTCCTTCTCCTCCTCCTCCTCCTCCTCCTCCTCCTCCTCCTCCTCTTCCTCTTCCTCCTCTTCTTCTTTCTTCTTCCTCTTCTCTAGTGATATGGGGTAAAGCTAAGGGGGTAAAGGGTGGGAAAAAGAACCTCAAAGTAGCAAAGACCAGCTACACTCAACAGTTTTTGTCCTTTGGAGAAAATACCTTTCTTAGGCAGGACAGTGTTAGCAATTAGTAATAGCCTCTAGTTGTTGGTTTTGTTTTTTAATCTCAGTCATTTGATTTTTACCAGTGAAGACTTGGGAACCAGATGCTGAGTGAAAGCCTGCCTGTTAGCTCAGAGAGGCAGAGAAAGCACCGAGCTGACCCTCCTCTTCAGATAACATACCCCGAATGCCTCTCTCTCAGCCCTTCTAAAAAAAAAAAAAAAAACTCCTTCAAAGTGAATGTCCCTCCCTTCTACTTCCTGTGTGTCTTTCTGTCAATCTTCTTGTCTCCCTCTTACTCTTTATGTTTTTGTTTTTATAATCCTATGCTCACTTCCTATTAACTGGATGCTTGCTCCGTCCACCTGCAAACATTTTCTAACAAAGCGAACGAGGAAAGCCTCTGTCTTGATGAAATCCATCATTCTCTTGGCTTCACTGGTACCAATGCCTCTTAACCTGTGCTCTGCAGAAGGTAGAGGAGGGTTCTGGCTCCTCTCAGTCTCCCTTTTCCAGAGAGTTCTCTAAAGAGCTTTCTCACTAGAGGCTTGACAGTTCTTAAAAGGCAAGATTATGTGAAAGTAGCGTCTCTCTATGATAGGACTGGATATCCTAGGCCTACAAGTCTTATCCTAAGCTTGGCCAATGGAACACCCTCCCAGCCACCTTTGACATCCCAGAGAAACACAATAATGAAAAACTCAGAGCAGACAAAAAACTAGGAAAGCTAATGTCGTTGTCACACTCCTTTTGCTAGACAGATGAGACAATATCTCTTTTATTAGGAGCCTGAGGCCTGTTTCAACAGCTGGAGTGCTGGGGTCAAAGATGAGCTAATGCACATCCACATTATGGGGTAAAGCAGCAGCTTGGGGGTTGGCAAACAGATAAGGACAAGCAAATTGGGTTTTGCTAAAGGATTTTTTTTTCTGTATAGCTCATATGTACATATATTTCAGGGCTGACCATTTGAGATTGGATAACCATTTAAAGTGCCCGTCTCTGGGGAAGGCTACTTCTTCACTAGATGTTGCAGGATAGATTGTGTTATTTACTGGAAAAACATGTTTTTTAATTGTGATGTGGCACAATCTTAGCACACACCTTTAATCAAAGAGCTTTCTGCTGGAATATTGAAAGCAGGATTAAATAAAGTCAACTATAAGTCAAAAGGCAGAGTGAGCATGCGCGCGCGCGCACACACACACATTTATTCATTCATTCATTTTTTTCTAGTTAGTAAACAAAACAAAACAAAAAGGTAGAAGGCAAACCATCCCACCTGCTGGCTAGGTTGCCCCTCCTTTTTAAAAGTTGCCATCCTCCTGCATTTGTCTCCCTAGTCTCAAGAGAGAAAGCTGGAAAATGGATGTTTTGAAGCTGGATACATATGGGGGTACATTGGGGTACACTTCTTATGTGGAATTGCAAAAATGTTGAATATAGGGTTGTGTATGCAGAGCAATGGTGAGTGCTTGCTTAGTATATTCAAAGGTCTGAACACTAGCACCACACACGCGCATGCATACACACACACACATTGAAAACACAGAAGTGAGGAGTAGAACAGTGGGTACCTGCGTGAGGAAGGATGGAGATGAGGAGATATATATCAAAGGATACAAACTTGGGGGTGAGTCCGATCGTTAGGTCTAAAGCTCTAGCAGTCAGCACGGGGCTAAAGTTAGCAATTCCGTATTGGATACTGAAAATTTGCTAAGCAGATAGATTTCAGATGCTCTTACCAAACACGCAGAAAGATTGCCAGCAAGGGTCATCTTTTAGTCATGCTGACTTGTCTGGCGCAATTCTTCAGTTGGAGGATGAGAGGACTTTCTGGAAGACAGGATATTTCAGAAGAATGTTAGAGGAAGTGATTCCCTGAAGGAGCCATCTTTGGAGGTTACAGGACTGCCTGGCATACACCCAGCAGGCTGTTGCCTACTTCTCATGATTCCCATTGTTTTACTCATGAATGCTGTTGGTTGGGGGTCCTAGCTATAGGTTTGGGGTGTAGATGTCTGGGGGAGGAGAGAAACTGTCAAGTTTGAGATGGGCTGTTTACTCTGTTAGACTCCCTGACGTGCTTGGGCCCTGGGGTTGAACATGACCATTCCTTTTGCTGTATTTATGCTTTTCATTGCTATGACAAAATGCCCCACATAAGTGACTTAAGAGAAGCAGGGTTTACTTGAGCCTACCATTAAAAAAGGAGAATGGTCCGTTGTGGCAGAAGGCAGAGTGGAAGGGGCATGAAGCCACTGATCACACTGTGTTCAAGGTTAGGAAGGAGATGGGCTCAGTTCCCTTCCTTCTTCCGCCTCTGTATGGAGTCCTGGCTCCCAGCCCCTGGAGTGCTGTTGCCTGAGTTGCAGATGGACACCTTCACAGCTATGCTCTTTGCTAACAGCCTCACAGACAAGCCCAGGGCATTATCTCCTGGGTAATATCACTAAAGATCACACATCTGTGCTGCTGATTACTTACTACGTTTCTGCAAACATATTCCTCAGTGTTGTAACCTGTAACACTAAGGGTCTACCTCGCCCTACGGGGTCTTTAAGGAGATGGGAAGTGGCAACACTTGAATCCCAGCACTTGGAAGGCAAGGCAAGTGAATCTTCGTGAGTTCAAGGCCAGCCTGGTCTACCTAGGAAGCTCCAGGTCAACCATGGCTATATAGTGATTCTGTCTCAAAAAGGACAATAAAAACAACAAAACACAGACACAAACACAAACAGAAACCACTAAACAACAAACAAACAAAAACAATTATAACCAACCAACCAACCAACCAACCAACCAAAAGGAGACAGAAAACTTCCTTGTATCTTTTCTTTCTCCTCAGCTAAAACAAAAATGCTGTTTGTTTGTTTGTTTGTTTTCCTCCCTCTAAGGAGTACATGCCAAAAAAATGTAAATTGAATCTAAGGTCCTAACTGAGATTCCTTCTGAAGGTACCTATCTCAAAGAGGGCATTATTTATGTCTGCATCACAGTCATTGGGTGGACTTGTTGGGAACTCTCTGTGTATAGTACATGAACAACTGGACAAAGTTCCATGCTCAGTTAGAGCCCAAGGATGGTAACCTTGTTCAGGTCACTTCCTGCTTCAGAAGCACAAAGGGTTTATGACCAGAAGTGGGGTTCTTGCTTATTTATTTTAAATCACATTTGTTAATTTATTTAATGTGTGTGTATGTGTGTAGGTGTGCATGTGTGTTCAGGTGTGTGTGCGTGTGTGCTCATGCACCCTACCCTGTGTGTTGGGGTTAGAGGAGAATCACTTTCTCCTTCTATCATGTGGGTCGTCCTGGACATTGAACTCAGGTTAGCAAACCTGGCTTCTAGCCTCTCTATGTGCGGTCTCAGGCACAAGACTGTCTACTTTTACATACTGACTGGTAAGAAGTGCAGTTCCAGCGAGCCTTTGGTCTGCTCCTGCAGCAGCTCTGTGGCTGTTGAAGGTTTGGTGCCATACTCCACAGCAGCTTTGAGACTTACACACCCAGAGGCTCAGTCCTGCTCATAAGAAGATGTAAGATTCCCCCAGTGCTACCCAGACATACAGAAACAGTGGATGTCATTTCCCGCTCCAAAAGCTGTTTGATCCAGGCACTTAGATCTGACTCATTATTAAAGATGATTTCTCTGAATTCAGTCTTGCAAGCTTTGTGAATGTTTCCACTGCCCCCTCCCCCATCCTCCTCACCTCCCGCCTCCCCTCAGGGATGCGAAAGTACCTTGCTCTCTCCTCTTTCCAGTTGCTGTCAATGTTGCCACTGCGCATGCTTGAGTCTATAAACTACCCTTAAAACCACTCTTCTCTTTAGCTTATCTTTTATTTCACCAAAATACAGATTCCTATAAAAAATAAAACAAAGCAAAACCCTCATGTCTTAGGGAGCTTTTCTCTGCCCTCACTTTATTTATATGTTCCATGATTATTTTGTGAAAGAGTCGGAATGGATGATCTCTGAGTTTCCATCAAGCCTGGGCTTCCCTTCAGCCTATACCATCAGAATCAGATTCCACTAAGAATGCCTGTGTTTCATTTAAAAAGAAACACTGTGGCGGATGATGAACTCCTGGGATGTAGCTCTGTGAGTGCCTGCTGGCTGTTTCTTTTTCAGAGAAATCATCTAAGCTGAAGACACACTCTGTCTCAAAACAGAACAAAAAACAGCAACAATAACAAAAACAAACTCAACTCAAATCAAATCATATCAAAACAAACAAACAAACAAACAAACAAAAAACCTGTGGCTGCCACATACTCCAGTGTCACAGAAAGGGGAGTGTCATTAAGCAGGTTAGGGGCACTGAGGCCCTGGGACCTGCCTAGGAGACCTACTAGCACAAGGCATCGTCTCAGCATTGTGAGGGCTTCAGGGCTTGAACTTGGAGGGTAGACATTGTGGTTCTTGAAGCTCATGGGGCACGGGAAAGTGAAGCCCCAGGATCCTCATGCTCTGCTGGAGATACCATATCTTACTAAACCCTGCAACAGATGAATGATTGGGCTTTTCCCAATTGTCTCTTGAGACACTTAACTATGTGGCAGCCACAGGTTTTTGTTGTTGTTGTTGTTGTGATGTGATTTTGTTGTTGTTTGTTTATTTTGTTTTGTTTTGAGATAGAGTCTCTGTGAAGAAGGCTATCCTGGAACTCTTGAGTGCTGGGATTAAAAGCATACATCACCAGGCAACAGTGTAACTTAGCTGTATCTACTGCCTGCAAAGGCTTCAGAATTTTACTGATAGCAGGGTTCAATATGAATGCATGGGCAGGAGGGATATTTTATGGGTAGACAGCTCTCGAAGGCCAAGGGTACAGACACTTTTTGGTAGGGAAGGGGAATTGAGGAGATGGAGGAGGTTGCTGGCAGTCCAGATGTTCCTTTGCCTTGAGCAAGCACTACCAGATATTCCTTTGTGAGCACACAGGTTTGTTGCTGTTGTTGTTTTTTTTTTTAATTTTGTTTTGTTTTGTTTTATAGCATCTTTCAATGCGAACACACACTCTAGGCCCTGGCTTCTCAAGGCAGAATCAGATTTGTGGATAGAGAGCATAATTTAATTTTTTTTTCAAGGACTCAGAATTGAGAAATAATGTCATATAAAAAGATGTTCCACTTTAAGTGGATTATAGGTTGTCAGGAGAGATCATACACATACATCATAATTGGGTTTATCACATCCCAACTTAATTAAACAAGTATACAGAATATAATTGCTAGGTCATTCATTAAGCCATTGGAATGATTAACTGAGTTATGGTGTTGCCTTGGCAGCAGAACCAACAGTATCTGAGGCCAAAAGAAACAAAAAGGAAAATCAACACCATGGACATGCTGAACAATAGTCGCCCCATTTCTTTGTCTACA
>LR749757.1:1061402-1083093 GCA_902729485.2 Mus minutoides
TTTTTTTTTTTTTTTTTTTTTTTTTTTTTTTTTTTTTTTTTTTTTTTTTTTTTTTTTTTTTTTTTTTTTTTTTTTTTTTTTTTTTGGTTTTTTGAGGCAGGGTTTCTCTGTATAGCCCTGTCTGTCCTGGAACTCACTTTGTAGACCAGGCTGGCCTCGAACTCAGAAATCCTCCTGCCTCTGCCTCCTGAGTTAGCTCTTATTGTTGAGCTCTTGTTTTGCTTTCTTAATTTTTTCCTACATTCCAGACATTAGCCTCCTGTAACATGTGCCTATAGCAAAGGCTTTCTTTTCATCCTGTACACTGCTCTGCGGAGCCAAAGCTTTTGTGTCTCACAGGATCCCGTCTGTCAATTGTCAGCATTATTTCCTGAACAGCTAGGAGGCCTGTTCAGAAAGCCTTTGCCTATGCCTACATTTTGAAGTGTTTTCCTGTCCGGAAGATCCAGAGTTTTGGGTCTTGCATGAAGGTCTTTGCTTTTGTGTGGAGTGAGAGATATGGATCTGTTTGCTGAAGAACCTGTCCTTTCTCCAATGTATATTTTTGGCATCTTTATTAAAATTAGGTGGCTGTAGCTGTGAGGGTTTATATCTGGAACATCTGGAACTTCTACTCCACTGATTTACATGGCTGCTTTTGTTCCATTACTGAACTATTTTTATTCTAACAGTTCTGATATATATATATATATATATATATATATATATATATATATATATATGCCTTGAAATCAACTATGGTGACCTCTCCAGCATCATTCTGAGACAGGGTTTCTCTGTCCTGGAACTTACTCTGTAGACGAGGCTGGCCTCGAACTCACAGAGATCTGCCTGCCTCTGCCTCCCAGAGAGTGTTGGGATCAAAGGCGTGCGCCACCACTGCCTGGCCAACGCCCAGCATCATTCTTTTTGCTCAGAATTGCTCCAGTTGTCCCAGACACCTCTTGGTTCCACAGGAATTTTAAGATTTTTTTTTTTCTGTTTCTGTGAAGAGTGGTTTTGAACTTGTTGTGTAGGGGAGACTGCTGGCTTTGTTAGTAATTATGTATCCTGCTACTCTTCCAAGCAGTGTTTACCTAAGGGTCTCCTGCTAGAGTCTTTTTTGATCTCTAATATACAGAGTCATACCTGCAAATAAGGCCCAGGACATACGCTGGGGTGGAGGAGATGCCCGTGAAAGCCATGGAAAGCCCAGCAGGAGAAGAAGCATCAGGAGAGAGGTTCTATTTCAGAGAAGTTAACTGTGAGTGGCAGAGTCACCCAGCTGGGATGGAGGTAACCAGGAGTAGGCAGAAGGGTGAACATCTGGCTATGTTGTGCTTTGCAGATCAGGCTACTTGGTCAGCCATCTTTGCCTGACAACTGACCCTGTTAAATGGAGTGATTGTAGGTGATTTCAAAGTGGTAAATGACCAGAGGGCCTCTCAATGCTGCATGATAGAAGGCCTCATCTTTGATACCCTTGGGGTGCCCTGATTCATCGTGCTCTTCTTTCTCTTTGAGTAAATTCTGCCCTCAGTGTTGTGTCTTCATTAGACTTCTTATTTCTCTAAAGTGAAGAAGCTCTTGCAGACACCTTCAAAGCAGATGAGGGCAGAGCACACTTCATATTCTATTATATTTTGGAATGGTCTTAGCTACCCCTAACTTAACATTATTTTTGAAGATAATTTGCCACCACAAAGTAGTTTTTACCAAGCTTTTGACCTATATTCTTTTTAAAAATATATATTTATTTTATTTATATGAGTACACTGTTGCTCTCTTCAGACACACCAGAAGAAGACACAGGATCCCATTACAGATGGTTGTGAGCCACGATATGGTTGCTTGGAATTGAACTCAGGACCTTTGGAAGAGCAGTCAGTGCTCTTAATTGCTAAGCCATCTCTCCAGCCCCTTACCTATTTTCACAGCGTGACTTTAAAAAGATTAAATTCAACATTCACACCTTATCAACATGGGCAATGTCTCTGTAGATTATATAGGGACTGCTAAATGAAGATGTGGAGCTGACATAGAAGATTCCCAGTGACTCCACAGTTCACAGCCTAAGACACAGGTCTAGTGACACATTTCTGTGTAGGTGTAAACACACCAATACCCTGCTTGATGCAAGAGGTGGTCAAGGGCAGCCCCGTCAGAGAATTTACTCTAATGTCACATGTCACACGTCAGCAATTCTGTCCAATGATTTGTCGACATGGCTTACAAGGCAGTTTTGTCATGACGTGTGGTGACCCATAGTTGTGATCTACAGCTCACCAAGGGTCTGGCCCCTTTGTTTGGGAGCTGTAAATAAACTCACTCTTACTACTTTTCCCTGTTACAAACTAAGAGAAGATGACTTGATTTATGTTTTTTATTATCACCACAATATATTTATTTATTTATCTATCTATCTATTTATTTATTTATTTTTGAGACAGGGTTTTTATGTGTATCCCTGGCTGTCCTGAACTGCATGCTATAGACCAGGCTGGCCTTGAACTCAGGGATCCTCCTGCCTCTGCCTCATGAGTGCTGGGATTAAAAGTGTTCACCACCACCACTGATTTTCTTGCTTTTCTGAATGATACTCTTGTGTCTTCTGGATACCTTTTACATCTCCATAGAATTTTGTAAACACTACAAAATTTGGCTAAGATGTAATTTGTTCTCAACTGTAAATAGAGTTCTGCAATCTAGGTTTCTTTAAAATAATAGAAACATTATAAGAATGTACTTTTGTTTTAATCCCACGTGTAGGGAGATCGGACTGTCCGCAGCAGCTGATTGTGATTTGTCTCATGCTCTAGCAGAGGCATGGTTTTGCCAGCTGCAGACAGTTTCTGCGATTGTGTGATGTTTGGAATTCTGGGAACTTTTCTGGGGTACATAAATGCTAGAGCCCCTGTAGGTGTGGTGGGTGGTTGTTGGTTGTTCAGGGATGTTGATTGTGGTTTTTGGTTTTTTTTTAGTAGTTATGCTCAAAGAAGAAAAGGGAAAAAAGATTCAGGAATTCTCTCTCTCCTCCTCCTCCTCTTCCTCCTCCTCCTCCTCCTCCTCCTCCTCTTCCTCCTCCTCCTCTTCTTCTTCTTTCTTCTTCCTCTTCTCTAGTGATATGGGGTAAAGCTAAGGGGGTAAAGGGTGGGAAAAAGAACCTCAAAGTAGCAAAGACCAGCTACACTCAACAGTTTTTGTCATTTGGAGAAAATACCTTTCTTAGGCAGGACAGTGTTAGCAATTAGTAATAGCCTCTAGTTGTTGGTTTTGTTTTTTAATCTCAGTCATTTGATTTTTACCAGTGAAGACTTGGGAACCAGATGCTGAGTAAAAGCCTGCCTGCTAGCTCAGAGAGGCAGAGAAAGCACCAAGCTGACCCTCCTCTTCAGATAACATACCACCGAATGCCTCTCTCTCAGCCCTTCTCAAAAAAAAAAAAACCTCCTTCAAAGTGAATGTCCCTCCCTTCTACTTCCTGTGTGTCTTTCTGTCAATCTTCTTGTCTCCCTCTTACTCTTTATGTTTTTGTTTTTATAATCCTATGCTCACTTCCTATTAACTGGATGCTTGCTCCGTCCACCTGCAAACATTTTCTAACAAAGCGAATGAGGAAAGCCTCTGTCTTGGTGAAATCCATCACTCTCTTGGCTTCACTGGTACCAATGCCTCTTAACCTGTGCTCTGCAGAAGGTAGAGGAGGGTTCTGGCTCCTCTCAGTCTCCCTTTTCCAGAGAGTTCTCTAAAGAGCTTTCTCACTAGAGGCTTGACAGTTCTTAAAAGGCAAGATTATGTGAAAGTAGCATCTCTCTATGATAGGACTGGATATCCTAGGCCTACAAGTCTTATCCTAAGCTTGGCCAATGGAACACCCTCCCAGCCACCTTTGACATCCCAGAGAAACACAATAATGAAAAACTCAGAGCAGACAAAAAACTAGGAAAGCTAATATCGTTGTCACACTCCTTTTGCTAGACAGATGAGACAATATCTCTTTTATTAGGAGCCTGAGGCCTGTTTCAACAGCTGGAGTGCTGGGGTCAAAGATGAGCTAACGCACATCCACATTATGGGGTAAAGCAGCAGCTTGGGGGTTGGCAAACAGATAAGGACAAGCAAATTGGGTTTTGCTAAAGGATTTTTTTTTCTGTATCGCTCATATGTACATATATTTCAGGGCTGACCATTTGAGATTGGATAACCATTTAAAGTGCCCGTCTCTGGGGAAGGCTACTTCTTCACTAGATGTTGCAGGATAGATTGTGTTATTTACTGGAAAAACATGTTTTTTAATTGTGATGTGGCACAATCTTAGCACACAACTTTAATCAAAGAGCTTTCTGCTGGAATATTGAAAGCGGGATTAAATAAAGTCAACTGTAAGTCAAAAGGCAGAGTGAGCATGAGCGCGCGCGCGCGCGCACACACACATTTATTCATTCATTCATTTTTTTCTAGTTAGTAAACAAAACAAAACAAAAAGGTAGAAGGCAAACCATCCCACCTGCTGGCTGGGTTGCCCCTCCTTTTTAAAAGTTGCCATCCTCCTGCATTTGTCTCCCTAGTCTCAAGAGAGAAAGCTGGAAAATGGATGTTTTGAAGCTGGATACATATGGGGGTACATTGGGGTACACTTCTTATGTGGAATTGCAAAAATGTTGAATATAGGGTTGTGTATGCAGAGCAATGGTGAGTGCTTGCTTAGTATATTCAAAGGTCTGAACACTAGCACCACACACGCGCATGCATACACACACACACACTGAAAACACAGAAGTGAGGAATAGAACAGTGGGTACCTGCGTGAGGAAGGATGGAGATGAGGAGATATATATCAAAGGATACAAACTTGGGGGTGAGTCTGATCGTTAGGTCTAAAGCTCTAGCAGTCAGCACGGGGCTAAAGTTAGCAATTCCGTATTGGATACTGAAAATTTGCTAAGCAGATAGATTTCAGATGTTCTTACCAAACACGCAGAAAGATTGCCAGCAAGGGTCATCTTTTAGTCATGCTGACTTGTCTGGCGCAATTCTTCAGTTGGAGGATGAGAGGACTTTCTGGAAGACAGGGTATTTCAGAAGAATGTTAGAGGAAGTGATTCCCTGAAGGAGCCATCTTTGGAGGTTACAGGACTGCCTGGCATACACCCAGCAGGCTGTTGCCTACTTCTCGTGATTCCCATTGTTTTACTCATGAATGCTGTTAGTTGGGGGTCCTAGCTATAGGTTTGGGGTGTAGATGTCTGGGGGAGGAGAGAAACTGTCAAGTTTGAGATGGGCTGTTTACTCTGTTAGACTCCCTGACGTGCTTGGGCCCTGGGTTTGAACATGACCATTCCTTTTGCTGTATTTATGCTTTTCATTGCTATGACAAAATGCCCCACATAAGTGACTTAAGAGAAGCAGGGTTTACTTGAGCCTACCATTAAAAAAGGAGAATGGTCCATTGTGGCAGAAGGCAGAGTGGAAGGGGCATGAAGCCACTGATCACACTGTGTTCAAGGTTAGGAAGGAGATGGGCTCAGTTCCCTTCCTTCTTCCGCCTCTGTATGGAGTCCTGGCTCCCAGCCCCTGGAGTGCTGTTGGCTGAGTTGCAGATGGACACCTTCACAGCTATGCTCTTTGCTAACAGCCTCACAGACAAGCCCAGGGCGTTATCTCCTGGGTAATATCACTAAAGATCACACATCTGTGCTGCTGATTACTTACTACGTTTCTGCAAACATATTCCTCGGTGTTGTAACCTGTAACACTAAGGATCTACCTCACCCTACGGGGTCTTTAAGGAGATGGGAAGTGGCAACACTTGAATCCCAGCACTTGGAAGGCAAGGCAAGTGAATCTTCGTGAGTTTAAGGCCAGCCTGGTCTACCTAGGAAGCTCCAGGTCAACCATGGCTATATAGTGATTCTGTCTCAAAAAGGACAATAAAAACAACAAAACACAGACACAAACACAAACAGAAACCACTAAACAACAAACAAACAAAAACAATTATAACCAACCAACCAACCAACCAACCAAAAGGAGACAGAAAACTTCCTTGTATCTTTTCTTTCTCCTCAGCTAAAACAAAAATGCTGTTTGTTTGTTTGTTTGTTTTCCTCCCTCTAAGGAGTACATGCCAAAAAAATGTAAATTGAATCTAAGGTCCTAACTGAGATTCCTTCTGAAGGTACCTATCTCAAAGAGGGCATTACTTATGTCTGCATCACAGTCATTGGGTGGACTTGTTGGGAACTCTCTGTGTGTAGTACATGAACAACTGGACAAAGTTCCATGCTCAGTTAGAGCCCAAGGATGGTAACCTTGTTCAGGTCACTTCCTGCTTCAGAAGCACAAAGGGTTTATGACCAGAAGTGGGGTTCTCGCTTATTTATTTTAAATCACATTTGTTAATTTATTTAATGTGTGTATGTGTGTAGGTGTGCATGTGTGTTCAGGTGTGTGTGTGTGTGTGTGTGTGTGTGTGTGTGTGTGTGTGTGCGTGGGTGCTCATGCATCCTACCCTGTGTGTTGGGGTTAGAGGAGAATCACTTTCTCCTTCTATCATGTGGGTCGTCCTGGACATTGAACTCAGGTTAGCAAACCTGGCTTCTAGCCTCTCTATGTGCGGTCTCAGGCACAAGACTGTCTACTTTTACATACTGACTGGTAAGAAGTGCAGTTCCAGCGAGCCTTTGGTCTGCTCCTGCAGCAGCTCTGTGGCTGTTGAAGGTTTGGTGCCATACTCCACGGCAGCTTTGAGACTTACACACCCAGAGGCTCAGTCCTGCTCATAAGAAGATGTAAGATTCCCCCAGTGCTACCCAGACATACAGAAACAGTGGATGTCATTTCCCGCTCCAAAAGCTGTTTGATCCAGGCACTTAGATCTGACTCATTATTAAAGATGATTTCTCTGAATTCAGTCTTGCAAGCTTTGTGAATGTTTCCACTGCCCCCTCCCCCATCCTCCTCACCTCCCGCCTCCCCTCAGGGATGTGAAAGTACCTTGCTCTCTCCTCTTTCCAGTTGCTGTCAATGTTGCCACTGCGCATGCTTGAGTCTATAAACTACCCTTAAAACCACTCTTCTCTTTAGCTTATCTTTTATTTCACCAAAATACAGATTCCTATAAAAAATAAAACAAAGCAAAACCCTCATGTCTTAGGGAGCTTTTCTCTGCCCTCACTTTATTTATATGTGCCATGATTATTTTGTGAAAGAGTCGGAATGGATGATCTCTGAGTTTCCATCAAGCCTGGGCTTCCCTTCAGCCTATACCATCAGAATCAGATTCCACTAAGAATGCCTGTGTTTCATTTAAAAAGAAACACTGTGGCGGATGATGAACTCCTGGGATGTAGCTCTGTGAGTGCCTGCTGGCTGTTTCTTTTTCAGAGAAATCATCTAAGCTGAAGACACACTCTGTCTCAAAACAGAACAAAAAACAGGAACAATAACAAAAAACTCAACTCAAATCAAATCATATCAAAACAAACAAACAAACAAACAAACAAAAAACCTGTGGCTGCCACATACTCCAGTGTCACAGAAAGGGGAGTGTCATTAAGCAGGTCAGGGGCACTGAGGCCCTGGGACCTGCCTAGGAGACCTACTAGCACAAGGCATGGTCTCAGCATTGTGAGGGCTTCAGGGCTTGAACTTGGAGGGTAGACATTGTGGTTCTTGAAGCTCATGGGGCACGGGAAAGTGAAGCCCCAGGATCCTCATGCTCTGCTGGAGATACCATATCTTACTAAACCCTGCAACAGATGAATGATTGGGCTTTTCCCAATTGTCTCTTGAGACACTTAACTATGTGGCAGCCACAGGTTTTTGTTGTTGTTGTTGTTGTGATGTGATTTTGTTGTTGTTTGTTTATTTTGTTTTGTTTTGAGATAGAGTCTCTGTGAAGAAGGCTATCCTGGAACTCTTGAGTGCTGGGATTAAAAGCATACATCACCAGGCAACAGTGTAACTTAGCTGTATCTACTGCCTGCAAAGGCTTCAGAATTTTACTGATAGCAGGGTTCAATATGAATGCATGGGCAGGAGGGATATTTTATGGGTAGACAGCTCTCGAAGGCCAAGGGTACAGACACTTTTTGGTAGGGAAGGGGAATTGAGGAGATGGAGGAGGTTGCTGGCAGTCCAGATGTTCCTTTGCCTTGAGCAAGCACTACCAGATGTTCCTTTGTGAGCACACAGGTTTGTTGCTGTTGTTGTTTTTTTTTTTATTTTGTTTTGTTTTGTTTTATAGCACCTTTCAATGCGAACACACACTCTAGGCCCTGGCTTCTCAAGGCAGAATCAGATTTGTGGATAGAGAGCATAATTTAATTTTTTTTTCAAGGACTCAGAATTGAGAAATAATGTCATATAAAAAGATGTTCCACTTTAAGTGGATTATAGGTTGTCAGGAGAGATCATACACATACATCATAATTAGGTTTATCACATCCCAACTTAATTAAACAAGTATACAGAATATAATTGCTAGGTCATTCATTAAGCCATTGGAATGATTAACTGAGTTATGGTGTTGCCTTGGCAGCAGAACCAACAGTATCTGAGGCCAAAAGAAACAAAAAGGAAAATCAACACCATGGACATGCTGAACAATAGTCGCCCCATTTCTTTGTCTACANGGTTTATCACATCCCAACTTAATTAAACAAGTATACAGAATATAATTGCTAGGTCATTCATTAAGCCATTGGAATGATTAACTGAGTTATGGTGTTGCCTTGGCAGCAGAACCAACAGTATCTGAGGCCAAAAGAAACAAAAAGGAAAATCAACACCATGGACATGCTGAACAATAGTCGCCCCATTTCTTTGTCTACAGCCTTTAGCATCCTTGCTGGCACCTGCCTCTGGGCTGCCTCTATCATGGGCCGCATGAGATGCCAGCCCTTTGCATCTGGGCCTGGCAAGCTTCGAGCCCTGGTAGCAGGCCTGAGAATTGCACTGGGTATCTGAAGACCATGATGCTGGCTTCTTGCCTAACCTTTCAGAGCAAAGGACATGCAGTAAGACTCTCCTGGGGAGCAGATTCCCTCCTGTGAATCACTGCTTTTCCGTCTCATTGACGATTCATGACCTTTGCTGTATTTTTAGCTTTTATTTATTTGGGTCTAAGAAGTGGGTTGGAAGGAAATGGAGTTTGGAATCTCACAGAAGGCTGAAGAGAAGTTGGGATCACATTTAAGCTAGGCTTGGCTGAAATTTGGCGAATATACTCAAACCTTCAGCACATGTTTCAGAAAGCTCACTGTAGTTCCACACTGTTCTGGGTCCGAAGAATAAAAGACTTCAGAAGACTCACCTTCCATACTCCAAGGCTGCCTCAGGCAGCTCATCAGGAAATGAGGGTATTATAATCTCTGCTGATACTCCCTGACATATCTGCAGACTTTAGTCTCTCACTGCAGTCCTTGGTGTGGTAGAACACCCTTCCTTTTGCACTTAGCTGTGCCCACTATCTGGGAACCCCTATTACAACCTTCATGGTTTGCCTTTCTTTCCTGACAATATCCCACCCCTATACCCCATTCCCAACTTTCCTTTCTCTGAGAACTCTTCCCTGGCTCCCGAGATTAGCTAATCCTGTTGTTATAATGCCCCTATAGAAAGAGCTCTTGTTTGAGGTCCCTTCAAAGTAATTGGGGCTTTTTCATCCGCGCTCCAAGCTAAGCAGGGGAATTAAAGATGTCCAAGAAGAACACTGTCATCCCAACACAGTGACCACTGCATAGGTCAAATACGTGAGTCACAAAATTGAATAGCTAGTACATGCAAATCTCAGGTCAGCTCAAGCCTGTCTGAGTTTTGAAGCACATGCTCTTTTTTCTTTTTTTCTTTTTTTTTCCAGACGGGGTTTCTCTCTGTAGCCCTGGCTGTCCTGGAACTCACTCTGTAGACCAGGCTGTCCTCAAACTCAGAAATCCGCCTGCCTCTGCCTCCCAAGTGCTGGGATTAAAGGCGTGCACCAACACTGCCTGGCAAAGCACATACTCTTAAGACTCTCACTTCTTTGGGCTGACCCTGGTAGTGCCAATCATGGCCTGTTCTACATTAGCAGGACAGTGGGTGTTGTCTCAGGATTTCTTCCTCCTGCTGTGTATATGCAGCACATTGCCTGAATCTCTGTTCTGTACTATTCTCACTCATCGGCATTGTAAGAGGAAGGAAATTGGACCGGTCACTGTCCTGTGATGTCATCCACCAAATGAGGAGCTGTGTCCAACTTCAAAGAGGCTACCAGAGTAAAATATCCATGCTCAGGGAAGGGAAGGGAAGGTTGGAGATGCTTTTGGGTTGGCACTAATGACTCCCATGTATTAAAAACAGTGAAGGAAGCAAAACCATGAAAATGGAGGTAGAAAGGAGCCTATGTCTCAAGGAAAGAGAGCCTTAGGGGAGTAAGAAAGGCCTACCTTTCTAACCACAGGCCTCTGATTCAGCAGCTGCTGGCATCAATTATTCAGTTGTAACCGGCCCCCTTAAATTAGCACTTCTAAAGCCTTTCTCTTCTGAATGTATCAATTCTTTGACACACCCAGGGATTCCCTGCCCCTGTCAAGAGAGAGCCAGGGGAAAGCAGTCAACTGATATGGCAAAAGTAAACCTAAATCGGGCAGGCTCTGCAAGCCAACATCTCAATTCACATTTGCATTAGGAGCATTCAGTCCTGAATTCAGGCTGAAGACTTTCTCTCAGAATAGCAGAGACAGCACCTGTGGTCTCCTTAGATTAGGCCTTTACACACTGATAAAAATCTCGTAATAGCTGGGCTTGGGCACAGTGCCAGCTGGGCACAGTGCCAGAAAGACTTGCTTTAGGGTATTAGTTGCAACTTTCGAATTGTAATCACAAAATCAAAACCATCGAATAAAAGACACAAGGCTCTCCTAACACCACATGAGAATTTTTTTCAGCGAGAATTCACCTTTGTCTGTTCCAATCCCTGCTTTCTTGGAACACAAAGGATAACTGGGTAAGGTGGAATGGAAGGCATATTTACCATCTTTGGTGGCTAAATTTATATTCTGATAATGTTGTTACCTGAGGTGTTCCAGCCTGGGTACCAGCAATGGTCTCAGCCTAGCTGGAGCCTGTCCTCAGTCTGCCGACTAAGAAGACAAAGCAATAGTGGAAAACTCAGCAGGTGGATGCACTCAGTTTGGTCACATTGGTAAAGTTATGAATAAAGAGGGTCCAGAGTCCATCTTCAGAGTCTTGGTTTGTGTGTAGGTGGATGGCAAGGAGTCTATACAACCAAGCAGACCTAGGGTGGCTATGACATTCCCCACCATTGATCTTCCTCGAAGCATCTCCGGTCCTTTCTTCTAAAGTGCTCTGAGAACTTGTTGGAACTGTGGGGAATCTCTTCCTGGGAGACAAGTTCCTCTGGCTGACACCAAGCTTCAGGGTTTTCCTTCTCACAGCATGAGATTCTTGAGAAAAGTCTACTTCTTGGGGTTCCTTGATTCAGTTATCTGATTAGTAAAGGGGGAAGGACAAGTGTCTCAGAATATCTTCATTCTCACAGGGCTGTTACACTATAACTCAATACTCAAGATGAGACAGTTTGTAAAGAATAAGAAAGTTATGTGTGTGTGCTTCTGGTGTCTGGGGAGTCCGAGAACGTGGTGCTGACATCAGCTCACGGTCATAAGCTCACATCAGCCATTGCTGCACCATAATTCAGTAAAGAGGGTGGCATGGTGGGATGGAGCTTACGTGCTAGTTTGGGGTCTACTGGATGGAGGGGTAGAGGAGCACATGATGCAGCATCTTTAATCTATAGATGTTTTGGTTCCTAGATTCATTCTCATTTTAAATATGTCCCTATGTTATATCTACTTTGGTACATGACAGACTTTAAGAAGGTAGTCATGATAGGGAAGCCTCTATCTAATTCAGGACCTCCAAAAGAACTGTTATTAATAGATGTTTTATGGACAAGTTGTCATAATCTTGAGTTTAAAGTAGTGTCCAGCACATAGTTGCACGTGTCTGTCTTGTACTTTTTCCTAAATCTGGTATAGCATCTCTCTTATATGGTACACTTCTTTGGTGCTGGGTGGTACCGTGATGTAGGTAGACAGCTTCAACCATGAGAAGATCTAAGCTCCACATTAACCCGTTTGAGCAGAGCATCAAACTTCTGACAATCCGTTTTTGCAGCTGACAAAAGACATTGTCCACTTCTATAGGTCCTGCCCCGGTTTCATCCTGAGCATCAAGTGAAGCCAGACTCTTGAGACTAGATGGAGCACATCCCTGTTTTTGCCAAAGCACATGGTAACACAGGGTGATGGTCTGGCTGACATGCAGTAACAGAAAGAATGACTAGTGGCTTCAGTGTTGTTCCTAGAGGAGGTCATAGCCCTGAAAGTGCTTCCATCGAGGTATTTGCCTCAGGGACGGCCTCAGTCTGGATGATTTTGTCTGTGTTCAGGTCTGTAGGCAGAGATGAAACCTCCCTCGCTTCAAAACATTTCTCATGTGTAAGGGATTTTCAATGGGAGTAGGATGGTTGGAATGAGGGAAGAAATGATCAGCATTCTTGCCTTGCCCACAGATGACCAGGGCCTTTTTCAAATTAGAAGGTTTCTATGCACAATCACAGGCAATTTGTTTCCCAGTCATTTAAGGTAACAAAAAGGCCACGATTTTTATTGAATATCCTGTTTTTTGCTCCAAAGTTATTTTTATTTCTGGGGTCCTAGGTTTCCCCTCTGTCAAAGAGGAACGCTTTTGAGTTAACTTAAAGCCTCACTTATATCTAAAAAAATCTTCAGGAAATTATACTTTAGATGTCACCAGCCTTACTTAAGGTAAATCAGCAATGGAAATGGAGTGGAGATGGTTCCCTCCATAGTCTCTGAGTGAAGGCGTCTGCTCAGTGGGTAGGGATGCTCAGTGGGTAGGGACAGTGAGTGATCTGGTCCCAGAATAATAGGCCTTTCCAGCCCTTGTCCTCCCATTTGGCTTGGGCTCTCTCCCTGGGCAGGAGAGCTCCCTCTTTGCAGAACAAGCAGAAGGTACAACTGCTTTTAGAAGGCTCCTTTTTTTTGTGAGCACCAAGAGCTCCAGATGGTTGAGTTCCTGGTATGCCAACAAGCATGAAGTTACTTGGTTTGTAAACAAGCGAAGAAGTCCAGGTTTTTAAGCCTTGACCTTGGCATAGAAAAAGGAGTTTTCAGTTCATGCTGAGAGGGAGGGAGGGAAGGAGGGAAGGAGACACAGAGAGAGAGAGACACAGAGAGAGAGAGAGACAGAGAGAGACAGACAGAGACAGAGACAGAGAGAGCAGGAGAGGAGAGAGAGAGAGAGACAGAGACAGAGACAGAGAGAGAGAGAGAGAGAGAGAGAGACTCACTTTAATTGATCAAGATGTATCTGAGGAGCTGCTGGGGGCTGGGCAGTACACCAGGTGCTGTCAACAGAGCAATCCTCCTGTTTTTCACTACTGATCTTCCAGTGAGAGACAAAATGGGCAAATACAGTGTTTTCAGCAGAACAGGATATGAAGAGAAGCTTAGAAGAGGGCGGAGCATGGATGAAGGATGGTGGCTTTCCGCTTTCCTAGACATTACATCACTCCTAAGAGAGACACTGCTTGTCAATACCAGTTATCTTCTGGGGGTTGTATTCTGAGTGGCACTTCTTACCAGTCTAGAAGAAGGGCTTCCGTATCTATTTCCAGAAGACCCACCTTTCACATCAAAGCCAGTAGGAGAACTTCAGGCAACCTAGCTCTAGGGTGCCTTAACAGACGCCATACTCCTTTAAGAATGGACATATTTTAGGTGGTCCAGCCAGGATACAGGCTATTTTGAGACTTCCCGAACACCATTTCTTGAAATAAATCATATATTGCACTGTCAGAGGTGCAAGGCAAATGATGACTAAGACACACACGCTCCCTTGCCCCACCCCCACTCCAGCCCGTCCTTGAGGAGCCTGTAGGGCAGCTGGGGCTTAGACATTGAAACAAAGTGTGACCTCACTGGCTCAGTGTCCCACAGAGGTGTGACCAACGTTTTTGGTGACTCCAAAGGGCATGCAGAGAACACTGCCTCCAGGGTATTGGGTAAGGCTTCGGCTTTAGTAACTTCTGATTCTGGGTTCACTTATTCATCAGTCAGCCACTCATACCCGAGTGGTTTATTCCGGGATCGTGTTCTGCCTGCAGATACAGCTTGCTTCACTTCTTAACCGTCATGACCTCGGGGCAATTGCTTTACTAGAATGTAGTTCACATGCCATACAGATAATTTACTCAAAGCCTGCATTTCACTGGGCTTTATTACTGTACGTTCATAGAGCTGGACAGCCATTAACTAACTGGAAAACTGTTAACAGCTCCGAGAGAAACCACACCTGTCCTGCAGCCTTCCCAGCTCTGTGTCCCAGCTGCTAACCTTCTGGTGCAGGAGGCAGAGGATAGACAAATGTATGGTGCTTCCAGTAATAAACGCACGAAGAGAAAGAGAAGAGGGAGGAGGATGGAGGGGAGAGAGGGTGGCAGCAGGCTGGGTTATTTTGTACAAATGAAATCATACAATATGGATTCTTGCCTTTCCCCCTCGGATTAATGCTTTCAGAGTTTATTTCTGCTATAGCATGCTTTTACACCTCATGGTTTTCATTGTCAGGCATCGTTCGAGGGTTTAGTTGTGAGCACTTTCTCCACACGTCAGTTGATGGACAGTGGCTCGCTTCTAGTTTGGTGCTCTTAGCATACAACATCAATGAATGGTTGTGTGCATTTTTATGCTGCTGTGTATCTTTGGTTTTTCTGGGTCTCCTCTAGGGTAAAAATGCTGGTTCATACAATAATTCTCTCTACTTTTCTTGAAGCAGTGCTTAGCTGCATCCCCTCATGGCTACATCAGTTTACTTTTTCAGCAGTGTGTGGCAGTTGTAATTTCTACACATCTGTATTTTCAGTTTGTTTTTGTTTTTGTTTTTGTTTTTCTAATTCTGCCTTCCTGAAGGTACGAAGTGATGTGGTTTGCATTTCTCTAACTGTTGAGCCATGTTAAAAACTTCCCACGTTCTTATTGGTCACTTGAATATCTTCTCTGGAGGAATTTTGAACCCAGACTGGTAGGCTTACTGGCAGGGCTCCTACCACTGAACCATCTCACCGGGTCAGCTCAGATACTTTTAAACACTTCCCTAGTGATTCTAATGGGGTTGGAAAACATTTACGTAGGCTGAGAAGAACAAGAGTCATTGTTTAGAGAAAATACAGGCATGCAAGGAAACCGACAAAGGAGACTGAGGGAAAGCGGTCCAAAGAGAGAGATGGTATACTGAGGAACATGTTCTCACAAAAGCCAAGGAAAGAGAGAGTTCAGAGGGAAGCATGGGGTAGGGCGGTGAGCGGGGAGGGAGCCGCTGATGGCTCGCCAGTTCTCTCACCAACTCTGCACAAGTCTAAAGGCCTTTTGGTATGCCCATTCCTCAACACAGGCTTAGGACTGGAAGTGAAGCCAGCCAGCCTCATGGTCATGAAGGAAAGGGTGTCTCTCCTTCTTTATCTTTTTTTTCCCCAAGGAGGACTAGAAATTGTTTAAAGGTGGCAGGAAAAACCTTCATTGTCTTCTTGCTGGTGTGGTGGTCTCTACTGTGGTTTGGTATCTGCTTGCAAGGGCAGCCTCATTGTGTGGTACTTGATGACAGACTTTAGTGTTTCTTTCTGAAGTATTTTCTTCTCTGTCTGATTTCACACTTACCAACTGCAGACCCATCACTTACATTTCTCTCACATGACCATAGTATTCTTCCCTATTCTGAGCCCAAGGGCAGGTTATGGTAAAGATAATGTCCTTGTACATTATTTGTTGCTATGATTAAACACCATGGCCAAAAACAACTTGAGTGGGAAAGGGTTTGTTTCGGCTTCCAGGTTAGAGTCTATTGTTGAGGAAATCTAGGGCAAGATATTGTTGAGGAAATCTAGGGGCAGGAACTGAATCAGAATCTGTAGAGGAGCACAACTTACTGACTTGCTACCATAACTTTCTCAGCCCGCTTTCTTGTGTAACCCAGTCCCACCTTCCTGGGCCCTCCCACATCAATCACTTATCAAGAAAATGTACCCCCAACACACACACACAGGCTAATTTAATGGAGGCAATTTCTCAATTGAGGCTTCCTTTTCCCGAGTGACATCAGTTTGTGTCAAGTGGACAAGCACTAACCATCATAGAAGGGACTTTTCCATTGGTTCAACTCTTGTTAAGAAGCTGTGGTCCCTACAAATGAAATGTTAAGTCTGTTTGTGTGTGTGTGTGTGTGTGTGTGTGTGTGTGTGTGTGTGTGTGTTTTATTCTAATACTATAGATTTACTTAAAAAAAAAAGCCAGTCTTAATGTTTCAGTGATTCCCAGGTCCCAGCAAAGGGACCACATCTCCAGAACTCTGAAGAAAAGGGGCAAGACAGGAAAATATGGAATCACCTTCACTTTCTCTACATTGACCAAGCTTCCTCCAGTGTCTACATGCACCATCATGGCCCCTGGCTCATTGCTATTACTTATCTGGAGAGAGACCAAAGGAAAGGAATGGGAGCCAGAAGTGGCCATACCAGGTCCCAGCAATAAGGCTGCAGAGACTCTAGAATAGTGTTTCTCAACTTTCCTAATGCTGCGACCCTTTAATACAGTTCCTCGTGTTGTGGTGACCCCACAACCATACCATTATTTTGTTGCTACTTCATAACTGTAATTTTGCTACCGTTATGTAAATATCTGATATGCAGGCTATCTGAAATGTAACCTTCAAAGTGGTCGAGACCCACAGGTCGAGATTCAGCCTCAGTGAACCAATGAGAGAGAGCCATGTACTTGTCCTGAACAGGCTTCAGTTTTCTTGTCTATTCCAACGGAGGTAATGATGATTCCCCTCTAGAAAGAGAGCCAACCCATTCTTTGGGAGGCTGCCCTTGTTTTAGGAACAGAAAGTAGGTCTTAGGTGGATCTGCATTTAATAAACCAAAGGGAGGGTATTGTCATCTCTGGGTTATCTTAACAAACGTCTCCCACAGGCCTGGCCATTCAGTGACTCTTTACTTCTGAGGTCGAGAAGTTCCAAAACAAAGAGACTGACAGATTGTTTTTAGGCATCTCTCCCTCCCCAACTCCACTGGGGCTTTAGACATGGCAAAAATACACTGTGGCTTCTTCCATATGTGCCCCAGCCTTGGAGGGGGAGTTGTGCTCACTGATGGCCACCTCTGCACGACTCCTTTTTCTTCAGAACCTTGTTTCTTAACATAGTGAGACCGTGCCTTCCCACCACTACTGACAGCTAACTGTGTGTAATGCTATGGAGGTTCACCAGAAGGGAAGATGTTCCCATAGCCATGCTGGGGCCTACCCTAGAATGAGACAGGTAGGAGGTGATAGCCCAAAGGTGAAACCTTGGAGATGGCCCTCTCTTTTTTCTGTCTGGGCTGATTGTCTCTAGGGACTGAAGTACAACAAATATACTACTACCCGTGAGTATATTACCAAGAGATCTAGACACCTGTCAGTGGTGTCATCCCAGCCTCTGACCTATTCTACTTGTGACACCTGTCAGTGGTGTCATCCCAGCCTCTGACCTATTCTACTTGTGACACCTGTCAGTGGTGTCATCCCAGCCTATGACCTATTCTACTTGTGATGATTAGTGTCAACAACATCATAGAATCTAGAATCACCTGGGAGATAGGCCTTTGGGTGTGTCTGGGTAGCAGGTGCAGCTATGGTGATTGTATTGAGGTGGGAAGACCTGCCTATTGTGGGTGGTCCCATCCCCTAGCTGGGATTCTGAGTTGCCGAAGCTGAGCACAGTTGTTTATCATTCTTTAGCTTATGACTGTTCTATGATCAGGTGCTCCTGCTGCCTTGACTTCCTCACCATGATGGACTGTAATCTTCAACTAAGAGCCAAAATAGAACCTTTCTCCCTTAAGTTGCTTTGGCCAGGGTACTTTGTCACAGCAACAGAGGAAACTAAGGCAGCACCTAAGCCTTTTTATTGACACTTTGATGTTCTTGTTTTCCTTTGGCACAGGGTGGAGAGACTTGGCCAAACCTTCATCTCCCTCTGCTACCTCTCTCTACTCATTTTAAAGGCACAATAGAAAAAATAAAAAATAAAATGAATAAAGGTGCCTACAGTAGAGCTTACTGGAGAGTAACAGATGTTTTCTTTCTTTCTTTCTTTCTTTCTTTCTTTCTTTCTTTCTTTCTTTCTTTGCTGAGTACTCTTGGGTTCTGGACACAGTCTAGGCCCTTCTTTGTACAGTGTTTACAGCCAAGGAAATGTTCATGGTGGCATGAAAGAGGCAAATGAGAGTTGTGCTCATGAGCAACATGTGTGACGTGAGGACACTCCATGTTAATTAACATGTGTGACGTGAGGACACTCCATGTTAATTAAAACCTGCAGGATGAACAGGACCTGTAGAGTGGAGAGATGACTTAATCAGGGAGAATGGCAAGTGAGAGACCCTGCCACTGGGAAGAGTTGAGGACAAGGATGGGGGCCGACATTGTATCAAAGTATGGGAATGGGGCACTTAGTAAGGTGAGCAAAGACAAGCCAAAGCCAAGGTCTAGGCATTGGTAGTGGTTCTGATTTGGTGATAGATGGAAGAGATTTAAGCAGTGAGGGTAAATTATTAATATATTTTTACTTTTTAAAAATCCCTGTGTCAGAGCATGAAAATGTAGCATCTGTTGCATTTTTAGGCACGTACAGATAGATCAGTGTATCATATCATCTTGAGTTAGTGATTTATAACTGTCCGGGAAGGAACCCACTACACTTCGGCACCAAGTAGGCATCCTGGAGAACTGGAAGTGTGGCCCAGACTTGCTTCCCAACTTGTGTATAGATTTCATTCTTCCTCAGATTGGTGTGTAGGAGATGGGGTTAATGAGGCAGGCTCTGGGGTGAGGAGGACAGAGAAGGCCATGTAGTCAGAGCAGCCAGTGTGGACTCTCACGCAGGCCCTTCCATCAGCCTCATTGTGGAGTGTGGACCCCAGCATTCTCCACCCACCTTCCTATTTCTAGTAAGCCTAGAAGTCTCAGTCATTCCCTGCCTTCAGACATTTCACTTCCCCACAGTACCTGAGCCTTAGGGGTTAAGAACTAAGTATACAGGATATTTTTTGTGTCAGTATCAGACATCCCATGAGGAGTATGACTAGTGGGGGCTGGCTGAGAATGTCTCTCCCACACCAGACTTATGGCAGCAAGTGAACACAAAGCCAATTTGGGGCTGAGACATCTATAGACTCCACTCAGAAATACTACAAAAAAAAAAAAAAGAATCTGGGGAGTGCCCCCCTCCTCTTTCCATCACCAAGGGAGGCTGGATGGCTTCCAGAGGACAGCAAAACAGGAAGTGTCTCATTTCTGCAGACCTGAGAGCCCTTTCATTCAGGCCACATGGCCCTCACACCGCTCCAAGGCAATTTTCAATGTATTGCCCCCCGCTCTCCAGCGTCAGTGGCTGCTCTGAGGATCTCACAGCCTCACCTGCAGAGATGCTTAGAAAGCTGTGTCTGTGTCCTTCCCCTTGTCCCTCCCTTTGCTTTGTCCTGCTTTATCCTCTTGGGGACACTGAATTACATTGTCAGCTGTCAGCCTGTTACTTCCTGGCTCTCCAACCAGTGTCTTGCAGTCAATGGGTGCCAAAGCCATTCCTAACCTTCTTTTCCTGGCCCTCTTGGCTGTGTTAATGACCCTCCTGGTTCCTCTGTGCCCTGGCTGGAAGCAGCTGAGTTATCCTTGACTCACTGTACTACATACTCTATGGTCCAAATTAAACTGCTGAGTCCTGTCAAGGTCTTTCTGTGATGTCTCTTGAATCCATCTCCTCCTCATTGGGACCATCTCCCCTCCAAGTGGGCCAGTGTTACTTCCCCACTGCATACCCTCACTGTTAAAACCCACCTTCACACTGATTCAAGCCTCTTTACCTTCATCCCTGATTTGGCTCCTTTTGCTTTAGAAGTCACAACTCCTTTTCCAGTACTCTCTGTTCAGGCTAAATGCTAAACCTACCAAGCCCCGTTTTGGAAGCTTTCTTCCTTTCCTTTCCCTTCCCTTCCCTTCCCTTCCCTTCCCCCCCTCTTTCCTTCTTTCTTTCTTTTTTCTTCCTTCCTTTTTTCTTTTTCTTTTCTTTATTTTAACTACAGTGATCTTATAAAAGATGACAAGACCTTCTTAATATCACTAAATTCTGTTTTTTGTGCAATTATATGCTTGTCCTGGGAACTTAGGAGATTGGAGAGTCCTGTGTTATTTGTCTCTTGTTTATTTTTTGCTTCCTCTGACATTTGTACAGTTATGCCTACTAAGCATTGTCCTAAAAGCTTTCCATATGTGAAACAATTTAGCTCTCATAGCAATTTTAATTGAATTTTTATTTTTACCAAGGACAAAACCAATGTGGAAAAGTTGGGTTGCTAGCTGGAGCTTTAAAATGAAGATGTGGCAAGGCCAGTATGTGGGTCCGCACCATGCATAGTGTGAAGACCTCAGATCCACACTCCCAACCTCTGAGACCAGGATCATTCCCATCGTCTGCATTCCAAATACTTGAGTTTGTATTTAATGTGTTTTATAGCCAAAGGGATGTGTGTGCACATTGGTGGTTCGTGATACTGACGCAGGTGGTGTGCACACACGTAGCTGGTCTCTGGAGCCAACTGTGGGTGTTGCCCAGGAAGTCACTGAGCAGCTCAGAGGTGCCACTTCAGTATCTGTGACCTACTTTTTTGTCTTTTTTTTTTTTTTCCTAGTACATGGGCTGCATTGAAGTGCTGCAGTCGATGAGGTCACTGGATTTTGGAATGAGAACCCAAGTTACAAGGTAAGAGACTAAAACTGGAAGGCCGTTAGGGGCTGCAGTTTAAAATCTCCCAAGGGTCTCTTAGGACATCTGCAAAGTCACCAGTATGGCTAGAAGGGAAGGATGCCCCCACCAGCCTTGATGACTGGCTTTATCTCCTTATTTGAAAGCTTCAAACCTGTGTGGAAAAGCTTGGGTGTTATATATGAAGACTTACAAAGTGGTTCGTAGTTCAGTCTACATAAATAACTGCTTTCCCAGGTACCAATGTGTTTAAAGATGTGCCTAGAAGTAAGGTATTAAGTGTCTCCAACGCATCAATGAGATCTCACAAAATAAGACCAAGCAAGAACTTGTAACATCACCAAGGCCAGGCTACCCTGTTCATCTAGGCTCTGACACAAGAACCTGTCTGTGTAGCCCTCCATTTTGTACAATGACGTGGGTGGACCTCTACCCAGAGTCACTCCATGTAGCTTAGTTTAAGAAACCAGAGTCCTTGTAATGCTGGCCTCAAATCCCGAGCCCCAGTACAAGGCATGCTTTGTTAGGGTCAACTTTAAAACAAGGAGAGCTAAGTGACACCAGCTGCTGGGAAAGCTGTGCCGGAGGGAGATGGGGAGGGAGATGGGGAGGGAGATGGGGTGGGAGATGGGGTGGGAGATGGGGAGGGAGATGGGGAGGGAGATGGGGTGGGAGATGGGGAGGGAGATGGAGAGGGAGATGGGGAGGGAGATGGGGAGTGAGGCAATGGCTTGATAGATGGCTCAGGATAAAGGTTCAGCATCTGTTGGACAGGGTGCCAAGTGTACCTCAGAGACTTGCCACAGCTCCCATCTGGATCTGTGAC
>LR749757.1:1084718-1147059 GCA_902729485.2 Mus minutoides
ATGGGGTGGGAGATGGGGAGGGAGATGGGGAGGGAGATGGGGTGGGAGATGGGGAGGGAGATGGAGAGGGAGATGGGGAGGGAGATGGGGAGTGAGGCAATGGCTTGATAGATGGCTCAGGATAAAGGTTCAGCATCTGTTGGACAGGGTGCCAAGTGTACCTCAGAGACTTGCCACAGCTCCCATCTGGATCTGTGACGGTGAGCCACCTGTTTAAAGATGAATGTTCTCATTATCCAGAGGGGATAACCTTTCTTGATGCTCACCTCGTGCAATTCTAGATGTAGAAAGGTCCGTTATCCTGAAACCTGAGAAAAAAGACCTTCTCCCCATGTAGGAGATTCGCAGTATGCAATAATGTGTTAATTCCTGTGTTGTGGCTGTTGTTTTTTTTTTAACGTATCTCAAAATGTTCTTAGGTTATTCAGGCACAAACAGGTTTTTGACATAACAAAATGTCCCATATATCTCCAGGTTTCCAGGAAATGCAGAGGAGGGCATGTTGAGTTGGGCTTTGCCTTAGGAAATATTCAATTCTGCCTTTTCAAATTTCTCCTCACCCATTGTTGGTATCCCGTTTAGAACCATACTTGGTCACAACTGCACAGATGTCACAGGAAGAAAATGAAAAGAGCTGAACGCAGAGATGTCCAATCTCTAAAGCGCTGTAATAAGCATATAAAAGCACAAAACACAGAAGTTAGTAGCATCAGGCAAGATCTTATCATCTTTTGTGAGATGTCAAGCAAATGATGTATAATTGTGTTCATACCTACCTCAGTCCCTGGACCATGCAAGAGGCTTGGTGGATATTTGCTGACTAAATGTGTGCTTCTATCTGGCTGCAGTTCCGGTGTCCGGTGGAGGTAGCCACAGAATTTTTTTTTCATAGCTTCTTCACATTCTTACACCCTTTGGACCATCCTCCAAATGACAGATTCTAGACTACTTTCTACCTGGTTAACCTATTTAGGCTTCATCTAGAGGACCCCGCACCTGAGAAAACCCTCCCTGTGATCCTTCCTACAGCTGCCAGGAAGAGGGTTGAGCTGAGGTTACCTGGAGTGGGTACTCAGGACAAAACAATGTTCCCACCTGAGTGCTACAGTCTGAAAGCCCCCACATTGATACATTGATGCTTATTTGATGGTGTGATAGTGTTAAGAGATGGTGCCTTTTGGAGGCGATTAAGTCACAAAGACAGAGCTTTTCTTGTACATGGAATTATTGGCCTTTTCAAAAAGGTACAGGGAGCTCCTGGCCTCTTCTTCCACACGAAGATAGAACAAGGGGTTCTCTACTGTGAAAGGAGACGTTGCCAGAACTGAGTCTGCCAGTGCGTTCATCTTGGACTTCCCAGCTCCCAGGACCATAAGAAATACATTACAATGAGAAATTCATAAGTTCTCTGTTTCTGTATTTGTTATAGAAGCAGGAGCTCCAGACGGAGACAGCAAAGTTACTTTCTGTTCACCTGTCTGTTTACACACAGGCTCCTTGCTTCACTGGAGCTTTTATAAAGAGCCTATTTAGAGCCCCAAACTGCTTAAGCATTATGGGTCCTGCATGGGTAAGACAAGGGCCAGCTCACATGGAACTTAACATTCAAGGTGGGAAACAGACGTTCAAGGGCTGTAACTATACAACGTGCTTGCAGGTAACAACCAGTTCCATTGCTCTGACAATAGTGCTCAGGAGACCGACCTGTAAGCTGATTACTTCCACACGTTATTGTTTCTACTTATACAGATACCGAATAGTTATTAGAACATTGAGAAACACATGAAAGGAAAGACAGCTTTCAATTCCACCCAGGTGATATCTGTCATTTTGTGTTCAGAATATCTTTTCAAGCCTTTTCTTCTACACATGAGATTACAGAAATATAAATATATTGTATAATATCTCTACCACACTAAAATTTTTCCTAGAGTTCCACTTTTTTATTGTAGTTAAATATATAAAACAAATGTACTATTTTAACTATTTTTTTTTAAAGTTCAGGAAATGTATCTTGATTCACACTGTTGTATAATCACTACCGGCATCCACCCCCAGAATGGATTCATCTCCTCAGACTAACATCCTGTACCCATTAAACACTCGCTCCTGACTGGCTTCCTCTCTACCCCCACAGTCTCTGCTAACTAACCACCTTACAGTTTTCTGACTCTGTAGTCTTTCTTGACTAGTTCAAATAGTTAAATGTTTGGAAAGTTTTTGATTTGTATTGTTAGTGTGCTCCAAACAGTAGTATAGTTTATACTCTTACTTTATATATATATTGTATATAGTTTATATATATTTAGTTTAATAAACATTATTAATATAATATTTAGTTATATATATTATATATATATATTTATATAGTTTATACTCTTTATATATATATATATATATATATATATATATATATATATATATATATATATTTCCCCCCCCAAGGGCTGGTTCCTCCTTGGCCTAATATGTATAAGACCCTGAATTTTATTCCCAGTACTACCAAAACAAATAGACAGACAAAACAAAGTGAAAGAAAGAAAACATTCCCATCACCATCATCATCAACAACAAACTTCATAAGAACCACCCTGGGGAGGCAATCCAGTCTCTGTGAATTCAAGGGCAGCCTGGTCTACCTGGTGAGACCCTGTGTAAAAAAAGAAAAAAAAAGTTTGAAAAATATTTTTACATTTTCCTCCAGAAGAGATCACATTTTTGTTGATAGTAATGCCAACGTTTTTGAAAAACCTCTCTGAAAATGCAGGTCTTGCTGAGATATTCTTTATGTGGATATAAGCTTGGGTATTAGTATATGGTAAAAGATTTACTCGGTGCATCACTTGCATGGGAATATTTTATTGCAGTCCAGAAACTTTCTGTTAGGTCCCCTTCTCCCATGGACATTGACTCATCCAGCTAGTCTGGAAGTCTCATCAAACCCCCGAGCTGGTGGTTTCTCCCTCATAGGGTTAGAATAAGATCCTGGCTCCCTTTGTCTACAGCACCCCCCCATACACACACACACTCTTGAGTGCTTGCTTTATTTATTTATTTATTTATTTATTTATTTATTTATTTATCTTGCCTTCTTTCCTTGTTTTTCTTTGGATGTCTGTGTCTGTGTCCCATGTGCCATGCCTGATGCTAGTGGAGCCCAAGAGGATCTAATCCCTTGGGACGGGTGTTACAGATAGTTGTGAACTACCATGTGGGTGCTTGGAATAGAACCAGAGTCCTCTGAGAGAGCAGCCATTGTGTTTAATCACTGAGCCATCTCTCCATTCCCATTCTCCTAATTCTTTTTTTTTTCTTTCCTCTCTTTATTAGATATTTTCTTCATTTACATTTCACATGTTATCCAGAAATTTTCCCTTACCCTCCTGCGTCCCCGCCCTGCTCCCCTACCCACCCCCTCCCACGTAATGGCCCTGGCATTCCCCTGTTCTGGGGCATATAGAGTCTGTATGACCAAGGGGCCTCTCCTCCCAATGATGGCCANCGCTCAGGATGACATCCTCCAGATCCATCCATTTGCCTAGGAATTTCATATATTCATTGTTTCTAATAGCTGAGTAGTACTCCATTGTGTAAATATACCAAATTTTTTGTATCCATTCCTCTGTTGAGGGACATCTGGGTTCTTTCCAGCTTCTGGCTATTATGAATAAGGCTGGGCCTCCAGCCCTGATGCTGACCCAGATCTCAGCTGTTAGAAAGAGAAGATTTACAAGAAAGGCTGAGGAAGCAGGCATTTCCTGCTGGTACAAAGAAACAAGATTGGCTTTCATCCCGAAAAACAAAACTTGATATTTTGTGTTTAAAGGAAATCGCAGAGGCCATGCGTCTTCATTACTGTGCTGTTGCTGTGAAGAGACACCATGGCTATGAGCTTATAAAAGGAAGCATTTGATTGGGAGCTTGCTTAGAGTGTCAGAGGGTGAGTCCATGACCATCATGACAGAGAGCAAGACAGTAAGCAGAAAGAAACAGTGGCTGAAGCCTCACATCTTAGCCTCAATTTATCCCCCCCTGAGAGAGTGAGACTGAGCCTGGAATGAGCTTTTGAAACCTCAAAGTCAGCCCCCAGTGACCCACCTCCTCCAACAAGGCCACACCTCCCAATCCTTTCCAAACAGTCCTACTAACTATGGACCAAACATTCAACTATATGAGACCATGGGGGTCATTCTCATTCACACCACCATACCATGATTGGTTCATCATCATGGTACAAAATAACCCCAAGATGCAAGGCCTCTACCCTCGTGGGTCACGGCCCTTTCCTTCCCTAAATTCGTAATTCATATTTGAGAATATAACCCGCTAGGCTAAGCCAACAGCACAGGATCAGCCTACTTTGTTGCTCAAGGGGCAGCTAGGAGGTAATGGCTCATGGTGAAGGCCATCAATTACAGAGGGTTCTTTGAGGGAAACGGGAGAACCATTTTATTGTTCCAGAACAGTGAGCCTGCAAGTTCTATTCACTGTCTTGAAAACGGATACTTTGACTTAGGTGGGACGTTAAAGGCAGTTCTTCAGAAACAAATTTCTGTGTGCATTTTGCTGTGAATTAAACCCCTGGATCTGGGCAAACAAAGCACAGGTTTAGCCACTGAGGCACATGGACAGCTCCCCGAGCTCCTATTTGGACCTATCAAGGCACTTCGTTAGCCACTGTTCTTGGGTTTCAGGGCTCTCTTCCTTAATGTGGGGCCACCCATATGGTAGAGAGATGGCTTAGTTACTATTTTGTTGCTGTGAAGAGGCAGGATGGGTGAGGAAACTTAGAAAAGAAGACATTTAATTGGGGACTTGTATACAGTTTCAGAGAGTTAAGTCCATGACCATGGCAGGGAGGATGGCAACACAGGCAGACAGGAGTGGCGCTGGACCAGTAGCTGACAGCTTGTGTTAGATCTGCAAGTTAGAGGCAGAGTGAGACACTGTGCCAGGTATGAGCTTCTGAAACCTTAGAGCCCACCCCCAGTGACACACCTCCTCCCACAAGACCACACCCCCTAATCCTTTCCAAACAGTTCCACCAATTAGGGACCAAGCATTCAAAGGTATGAGCGTATGGGATCCATGCTCGTTTGAACTATCGGTAAATATTGATCGATTTTTGGTAATGTGACTATGAAATTCTTCAAAACTTCATGCTCATTCATGGTTAGGAAAAGGTAAAAAAGATAAAGAGAACTCGACATAGGAACTGGACTCTTGAAGTGAGCCAGAGTTTTAGAAACTTCCCTGGGGAATTGCTCAGGTCCCTGACTGCCCGACACAGTATTTGGCCTATTGATACTCTGCATATGTATTTTGGCACAAAGGATCCCCAGTCTAGTTTAATATAGGCTTGAGGTCTGGAAAGGTGGCTGTGAGCAAGAGAGTGACTTCTCAGTGTGATAGGCTGTGCCCCGATGTCTTTCTGAGGGAAGGGACCAGATGCGGTGTCCAGTTATCAAGCAGTGGCCAGAAGTTTATTATTAATTAGCAGATACTATCATCGGCACTTTCATCATAGAAACTCTAACACTCTAAATGTTCCTGTGCATCGTGTTACCTATGGCACTAAGGAGTTTCCCAAGGTCAGCTCACATGTCAGTAAATGGTAGTTATGGAAACCAGGTCTGCTCACTCTTGACCTCCGAGGGAGCACATTTTAAGGGACCAATCTCAGGAAAATGTTAACAGCCAGAAGCGACAGAGTAACAAGACATGTCATTCTCAGCTTGAATTGGGCCTGGCTTTCAAGTGTCAGACTCACGTTAAGTGTAAGCTCACTCTAAAACATCTTCACAAGGCCTGTGGATCTGCAGCCAACAAGAGTTAGTGTTCTTTTCTCATGTCAACTAAAGAGAGGGAAAATTAGGCTTAGACACACACTTTCTGTAGACCAGGCTAACCTCGAACTCAGAGATCCACCTGCCTCTGCCTTCCAAATGCTGGTATTAAAGGTGTGAGCCGCCACCATCTGGCCACATGAAAGAGTTTGTTAGAAACGGATTGTTGGAGCATGCCCCTGGAAGTTTTGACTCCGGCCTTTGCAGGCCTAAGGTCCTGGTGACATTATACTACTGGTTCAGGGACCACACTTTGAGAGCTAGATGCAAAGGACACTGCCTATTTGGTGATTTGAAAACGAGGGCATCAGTTAGATGTCTGTCACATAGAAAGCCCTTATTTTTGAATGCGTGTATGTGGTATAGCCTAATGAAGGTTAGTTGATACTAAATCCCATCCTACACCCCAAAAAGTTTCCGTCTCTGTCAGTCCATAAAACAAACAAACACAGGATGAGAAATGGAGACATAGCTCCGTGAATTTCTCTAGTAGAAGATGTGGGTTTGGCTCTTAGCATCCATACAGGTCACTGTCACCACATAACCATTCATAATTCCAGTTCCAGGGAACCCAACACTCTGTTCTGACCTTTGTGGGCTAAATTCAACCTCCTGCCTGATTTTTATCTTGCCACCTTGTCAGCCCAGAATGCTTTGAATACTTTTAACTAGTTTAAAAGAAATCAAAAGAAAATTATTTTGTGCTATGTAGAAATTAAATTTAAATATCAGTATTCATGAGTGCTATTGGCGTTATTACCATTCCTGTTTGTGTGTATATTGTTTGTGCCTTTATACTTTTACACTTTATATATATTGCTTATGGCTGTTTTTAAAGCTGTGATGGCAGAATTGTGACAGACGGTATGGCTTGAGAGGCCTAAAATATTGACCATCTGGACTTTTTAAAGAAAAGATTTTTAGACTGCTGCTCTTGAATGCTGCTCCACTAAGGCTCAGTTAGAAGTTCTTGCAAGAAGGTTGGAAACTTGTAGACCCATAATAGAGAAACTGAGGCAGGAACATTAGGAATTCAAGCTTATCCTCAGCTATAGCTTTGGCTATATAAGACCCTATCTCAAATGCAAAGAATCAAAAACCTCACAGGCCTAAGGTCTAGCCTGCACTAACTAAATGAGAGCACCAGAAGTTGAGATGTCTGCAACATGTGCTAACATTCCCTGGTGTTTTTGCTCTGCACAGCCAAGGCTGAGAGATGGGGCTTAGAGCCTGCAAACATTTGGAGGGGCAGATGGAGGCCTCTCTGCCCCCAAGCTGCTTGGTAAAAGAGAGAATTCAGGTCACTGTCACCACCTGTGTGTGACAGGGTGATGACACAAAGAGATTCAGACCTAAAAAAAAAAATCCCTCTCCCTGAGCAGGCTGGGAAAAGCTAGAAGGGAGAATCATGCCAAATATCTGTCCTAGATTACAGGGTAACTGAATTGAAAAAAATTTTTCTCCACAATGGACTATCATTAAATGTACAGACAGTACAGCCCTCCCTACCCCAGCCTCCAGAACAGGTGTCCTAATTCCTTCACACCCACAAACACAGGCATTTGGTCAAAACTGGAGGGCCGAACCATCACCCTGTGCAGTGTGGCCAAGGGAAGGTCTCACCAGCCGTGCCATGAGATGCCATTTGAAGCCTCTCACTCAGCTTCTTAAGCTGCAGGTGGCTAGGCCCCAGCCCAGATGTGCAGAGCCAGTGTCTCTGAATAGTTCCTGACATCTGCACTTGAACCAGCTACCAATGCTTCTCAGCTCAGTCACAGCTCACCCAGATGGCTATGGTGCCAGTTTCTAGCAGACTTGCGGCTCAAGGTTGTTCTCCACTATTCACCTTTGTGGGCTTAACCAGCCAGACCAGTTAGCGACTCCACTCAGGGCTATATACATACACATTGAAATGATGGCGCTCCCACGTGACGTCCACATGACATTAACATGATGTCCATGGCAGATCTGCCAACTGTGCTTCGGGAGAGCTCATGCTTTGAAAGGGAAGATGTAACAAAAGCTATCCATTCATTCCATTGATTAGTATCTATAAATATTACAGATACCTCTATGATAAACTGTTCAAAGTGAGATTAATCGCGGCCAAATCTTACTTCTTTGAAGATCGGCCTAATTTTTAGAAGCACATACTCATCATTTATAACGAATTGAGATAAATAAAGTGGCTGGCTGAATTAGCTGACCTTGCTTTTAAAAATTAAGCTCTTGCCTCCTTTTCTACAGAGCTAGGAACCAAACCTGTGCCTCCTACATGCAAGGCCAATACTTTGACACCGGAACACCTGGAGCCCAGGAAACACGATGCCAACAGCCACACAGCAAGTCAACGCAATCTTTAACTCTAAACCCCAAAGATTTATAATACTTTACATGTTTGACATAAAGCAGATTTGTTTTAAGGAAGCCTAGGATACCCCAAAGTAAAGGGAAACTCTTTTGGATTGAATCAGTTTCTATTTCTTTATTGCCATGTTCACAAGGCTTAAGCATTTGCACACCCTGTGAGCCACCAGTTTGTGGGCGTTAGTGTTCAAGTACTGAATCACATGTCTCTCATACAAGAAATCATGGTGAAGGGATGCCAGAAATCATAGGTATTCTATCAATTTGAGAGACTTGGGGAAATGTGTTAGGAGAGAATGATTTTCCATTGAGTTTTAGTGTGTGATTCATGGGTCCACATTTGCATAGGAGTCTAAAGAAAAGCCCAGTGTAGACAGAGCAACCCATGTACAGTGAGCTGGGTCAGGTTGCTAAAGCGCTTTGGAGTCAGATTTTAAGCATAATTCAATTTAAGCAGACAGAGTGGGGCGATAAGTCATTGTGAGTAAGGGCTGGGCACACTGACAGACAGGCTTTATTTGACCAAGCCGAGACCAGAGAGGCCGGTTCTAAAGTGAAAGGGTGTATTTTAAGAGCTGGGTGTACCTTCCTTGGGCGCTGGCGATTCCCGTTGATAACAGCTCAGAGGGAGTGTGAAGCCGTCCACTGTTCTCCAGTCTGTGGCCCTGACTGCAGTCATTGTGTTCTTATCGCCCGTGAAGGCGAGCTCGGGTCTAATGTGTCCTGTCTGGGGGCTTTTCACGGCCAGTCTTTCTTTTCACCAAGCTGAACAAAAATGAACACATAGGTCACCAAGTCTTGATCTTTTGTAGGAAAAGATTTCCCCAGGACGATCCCTATAGTTGAAGGAGGCATGGATGTGAGCGTCTTTGCACGAAGGAAGAAGAGAGACAGCCAGTCATTGTTTAGGGATTCTCTCGGGCAAGCAAAGGCAGGAAATTCCCCTGGGAATTACAGGCAATTCTATTTCTCTTGAGCATTTTTGACAATAATCTGGAAAGCCTTTTGCGATGATTGAAATTTGAGTCTCATGTCTGTTTGCCTGGACAAAATTGAGGTGGACAGGGGAGAGTCGACAGCCCCACTCTCACTCTCACTCTCCAGGGAAAGGTGAAGAATCTTGATGTCTACTGGGCTCCTTTCCTGGGTTCCCCCCACTTCAGGATTTCTTATTTCCTGAAGAAGTGCATTTTCACCAGGCAGAAGCTTTGCTCGGTGGCACCTCCCCCACAGAACGTGCTGCAGTGTCTGGGACTGTGCTCTGTCTCCCAAACGTGAAAGGCAGGGAGGGAAACTGCTAGGCAACATGGCTTCCACAGGAGGACAACTGTTTACGGGCTAAAGACATAGGCAAAAAACCAACTGAAGTCCCGCAGTGGTCAGGGTTCTGTAAAGAAAGATGCTTTGTTTGGATGATGAGTTTGGACTTTGCAGAGTTAGGCAAAATTTCTTTTTTCGTCTTCTGGCGTGGGCGGGGTTTTGCAGCCTCCACAGTAAACCTTGAGCTGTGTTCTCATTTGCTGACATCAGCCCGCTCTGTCTTTTCCTCTCACGTGGAGAGTCAGTGAACAAAGTGGCCACTGTTGATGCTGTGGTCAGAGCAGGCGCTCTCTCTCTCTCTCTCTCTCTCTCTCTCTCTCTCTCTGAGAGTGTGTCTGTGTGTCTGTGTGTCTCTCTCTGTGTGTGTGTGTGTGTGTGTGTGTGTGTGTGTGTGTGTGTCTACCAACTCCAAAAGACCTGTGCAGAAAAGCTGGCTGGGGTATGCAAGCTAATGCAGCCAGGCACTGTGGGCCCTGGGAGAGATCCCTTCCTGTTCCCTCTGCCTGTTCACAGTCTGTACCTTGGGCTCAGGGTGTGACTGAGGCTTCCCCAAAGTCACAAAAGTCATGCTTGTCCTTGACAATGTTGCAGTTAGTTTCTTGGTCCCTGTCTCAGGGACAGAAAGGATCTTTGTGGAAAAGGGCAACAAAATGTGGGCGCGTTTGTGTCCCGTGACTGCGATTCTGGGTTCGTCAACACAGATATCAGCAAAGAAAGCAGACATGGGAGAGATTATTTGGAAGCAGTTTCTAAAATGTTTTCTGGGAGGCCAGGGTAGGAAACAGATCTTTTTTTTTTTTTTCCTCTTTATTAGATATTTTCTTCATTTACATCTCAAATGTTATCCAGAAATTTCCCCTTACCCTCCCGCATCCCTGCCCTGCTCCCCTACCCACCCCCTCCCACGTAATGGCCCTGGCGTTCCCCTGTACTGGGGCATATAGAGTCTGTATGACCAAGAGGCCTCTCCTCCCAATGATGGCCAACTAGGCCATCTTCTTCCATATATGCAGCTAGAGACATGAGCGCAGGGGGAACTAGTTAGTTCATGTTATTCTTCCACCTATAGGGTTGAAGACCCCTTCAGCTCCTTGGGTACTTTCTCTAGCTCCTTCCTTGGNTCTTGTCATACAAATCTTTCACTTCCTTCGTAAGAGTCACACCAAGATATTTTATACTGTTAGTGACTATTGTGAAGGGTGATGTTTCCCTGATCTCTTTCTCAGCCAGTTCATCCTTTGTATAGAGAAAGGCCATTGATTTGTTGAAACAGATCTTTTAAAATTGAATAGTTTGTACAACAACAGGTGTGCTTAGGGAGAGACAGCCCATGGTTCATTTTAGAGTCTTAAATCCAAGGTGTGTGTGTGTGTGTGTGTGTGTGTGTGAGAGAGAGAGAGAGAGAGAGAGAGAGAGAGAGAGAGAGAGAGAGAGAGAGAGAGGGAGAGAGAGAGAGAGAGAGAGAGAGAGAGAAAATAGCCCAGGCTGGCTTTGAACTTTCAGTAACTCCCCTGCCTCTGCCTCGTGAGTGCTGAAGCAGGTGCCATCATCACACACATCCACACATCCACAAAGAAGTCTTCCTGAGAACAAGCTTACAGGAGTAGACAGAGGTTCCTTAGGACCTCTGAGTCAGGAATTCAGAGCCAGCCCGAGCTACACAGTGAGACCTTGTCTCATCAAACAGCAGAAAAGTAACAACCAGCAAAAACATTTTGAAAAGATTGTTTATCCAACCAACTTCACATAGAAGTAAAACATTATTTATATTGTTTATATTTAAGTACAATAGAATCAGAAGCAAGCAATGACCCACGGCTAGAGAGCTGGCTTAACTGGTTTAGAGCACTAACTGCTTTGTTAGAAGAGCTGGGTTCAGTTCCCAGCACCCACATGGCACCTCATAACTGCCTGTAACTCCACTTCCAGAGGATCTGATGCCGTCCTTCTGACCTCTGTGAACTTCTGCACAAATGTGGTATACATACACACTCAGGCACACACATACCCAGAAAAATAAAATAAATAATAAACATTTAAAAGAAAGACATAATAAATAACAAGCCACAAACACCAATAAACAACCTAAGTTAGTGATTATAAGCTTGTTTGGTGTTTTGGAGACAATGTGGCTATGTAGCCCAGGCTGGCTGTGAACTCCCAACCAGGCTGGCTGTGAACTCCCAACTTTCAGTCTCATTGACCAAGCGCTGGGTTCACAGTCATAAAAACGTCATAAGTGCTTTCTGTGGTGCAGTGTGGACGTGATGGATGTCACCAGCATGTCACAATCCAATGTCTGAATGCCACCAGCATGTCAGATTTGAACGTAAACCTTTTCCCCACTGCCTTCTACAGATCTAGTATTTCTGTAGTTTGCAGATAAAACATCCCAAGTCACTGTATCTAGCCTTTACATTTTATCTATCACTTAATTGTGGGTCCGTGTTTTCACTCTAAAATGAAAAGTGTTTGTTATGTTCACAGAGTATTCAACTATTTCAATCATGTTCTCTCCCGTCAAACACCTGGTAAACTTCATATTTGTTATTTTTCAATGCTTTACACTTATTATTATTTATTGTGTATTTCTGTGGGGGCGTGCATGCCATGGTGCCCTCGTGGGGTCAGAGGACAACTTTCGGGGTCAGTTCTCTACTTCCAACCTGTGGATCCCAAGGACTGAACTCGGGGCATAAGGCTAGGCAGTAAATGTCTTTCTTGAGTCACCTCACAGGCCCAATATTTGTCACATTTTATCAAATTACAACTTAGAATGGGAATGTCCTTAACAATGGATAAATATGTTACTCAAATTTCTCATTTTTCATAAAAATTGGTTTTGTATTTTCTTGTTTTTTAATTTAAATGTGCATGAGATATCTTGTCATTTTTAATTTTCAATCTTAAAATCAGAATGAATATGAGCCCCCCCCCCCTTTTGGGGTTATTTGACACAGTGTCTTGCTATGTAGCTCAGGTTGGCCAAGAGTTGAAGACCCTCCTGTCTTAGTCTCTTGAATGCTTAGGCTATGATGTTTAAAGACTAAACTTTTCTGGTGTTGTATAAGTGGTTTAATTCAGGGGATGGCTATTACGACCCATCAACCAGCTCTGTCCAGCTCGTATTCCTAAAAATAAAATGTTATTGGCACGCAGACGAGTTCACTTGTTTATATAATGTCTCGGACTGCTTTTCATTGGAACTAAACAGTAACACACTTGCTATCTGGCCTTTCGAAAAGCATTTTGAACTGCTAATCTGTCTCAGCTGTTCACTGCTCTTTCCCACAGAGGGCTCCAGCACTGTCACACATGTGAGCTCTCTGCATCCAGTACTTCTTGTCTCTGCTCCCGCTTCTGTGTCTGTCATTGAGGTGCCCACTCTGCCAGTATGGTTTGCCTTGTGACAGGGACCATTCCCTTCAAGTCAGATTCACAATGCTAATCTCACTAGAATATGCATGAGAATCAGAGTGTTTGGGAAAGCACTTTGTGAAACTACAAGGTAATATATAAAGGCAGCGACTTCTAACATTAATAAGCAATTACTGTATGTAGCAGCATCAACATCCATCACTGTTTCTATTGTTATTTCAATCCACTTACCTAGCACTCTCATTGGCTCCCGGGAAGCAGGCAGTCTTCCATTTCTTATAATATTCTATTGAATTTCTATCAATACAGTGAGGAGCCTACATGAGTTATTTTTGCAGTACAATTTGGATCAATGGTAAGAATCTCATCAACTAAAATGATCATTTAAATGACTATAATATTAAACAAACAACCAAACAAAAGAGTCCAACCTTCTGCATTATCCTTCTGTTAAATGAGAGAACAAAGGTCGGAATATTGGGGAAACAATAAATATGTCCTCCTAAGAGAATATACTAAAACCAGAAAACAATGCTTTCCTTTGGCGAGTTGTCAACATAAGCAGTTATGTGGAAGGAGGAGATAATGCCTTGGGGGAAAAGTTTCATTTACTCAGAGAAAAGCAGAGATTCTGAGCTGGAACATGTTATAAGAAACGATAGCCAGAATCTTTGGAAGTTCTGCCTACTCTTACAGAGTATTCTCTGGAGCACTGAGCTCTAACCTGTCCCAGCTGTGGCTTTTTAGAAGCATGTCTGCAGTGTTGCTCTGACGGCCCCTCCCTTTCTTTGAATTATTATAAAATATGCCTAAAAGCTATAATACACTATTGTGTGAATGTGTAGATGTGTTTTGTTCCTATTAACAATGATCGTTCCCCTTTGCATTGTGAACATGTAGGTGTTATATAGTGCAAGCCTGGCTGGGTAAGGATGCTCAATTCTGGACCAGAAGCTTCTCATCGTGACTGCCTTTCTGGGGAGGAGGGTGCATACTCATTCAGTACCTTCCTTACCCAGCGACTCTTATTTATTAATAGTGCTGCCTGCTCCTCAGGAAGTACAGTATACAGTAAGGTCAGAAAATAAACACGAGAGAGAACTTGATATTGATTTTCTTCTGCTCTGTGAAATTACATGAAAGTTCAATGGCTTGCAGGAGTTGCCGGGTCAATAGAGCTCCATTTGAGACCACCTTGAAGTTCCGTGCTTTTCCCATCCTGTACAAGCTTCCTCTACTGTCAGATTCATTCATATTTAATTGCCTTTAGTGGTGAAATAGTACAACCTCTATTCACAATGCCATGGTGAGGATTTTGCTCGGGATGGAATTGTGATGTAGTTCCAGAAAAAGAATGGTTTGCCCTTGCTTGTTAAAAATTGACAAGCGTGGTGGCGCACGCTTTTAATCCCAGCACTCAGGAGGCAGAGGCAGGCGGATTTCTGAGTTCGAGGCCAGCCTGGTCTACAAAGTGAGTTCCAGGACAGCCAGGACTATACAGAGAAACCCTGTCTCGAAAAACCAAAAAAAAAAAAAAAAAATTGATAACACGATGAAATAAATCTGAAAATCCAAAGGGCAAAAAAAGATCAATAAAGCGAATCACAGGACTCCCTGTAAGACAAATTTTCAGTATTAGAGTGTTGCAAATTCCTTCTGGGTTTGAACTACAGAAAAGCCAGGCATAGCACCTTGTAGTGTGGGTCTGAGAGAAAGCCATTAAGTCAGCCGCACCATTATCCCAGCTGTACCTTCTAAGTACTGTTCTTGATCACTTACAGACTACAGGTATAATGTTAAGACTCTCTATGGTTTCTTTCTTTAGGGAAGCAATAAGTCGCCTGTGTGAAGCTGTCCCCGGGGCCCATGGAACCATTAAAAAACGAAAGGTGAATATCTATACCAGCTTCTCGCTTTCTGTCCCCTTAACTATGGCAAAATGGTATTAGAGTGATCATTCTGTTCCTGGGCTTCTTTAATTTTTTTTGTTTGTGACCCTTTTCTGCTTGAGAATTGTATGTATGTGTGTGCATATTTGAATGTGGATGTGGTTTTATGTGTATGCTGATGGTGGTAGAGGCTCAGTCTTCCTTGACATACATTGATTGATTGATTGATTGATTTAGGAGATGGTGTCTTTCACTGCCTTGGACTTGCCAAGTAGGCTAGGCTAGCTGGCCAGTGAATCCAAGGAATCTATCTGTCTCTGCCTCTGTGTGTGTGTGTGTGTCTGTGTGTGTCTGTGTGTGTGTGTGTGTTTGGAGGGTCAAACTTGGGTCCTTGAGTTTGGATATTCCCGGGCTGAATTATCTCCCCAACCTGAGAGTTTACATGACCCCAGCTATAGAGTTATAAGTATACAATCAAACATGTATTGATAGTAAGTCATAAATAGATTTATTTTAAAGCAATTTTCTGGGTGGCGAGATCACTTAGAATGTAAAAGAACTTTGCGCACACACACACACACACACACACACACACACAGAAACTAACAACAAAAATCTGATGACTTAAAATATATCCCTGGATCACATGGTGGAGGGATAGAATCAAATCCTGAAAGTCATCCTTTTACGTCCACATACATGATGTGACGTGCACATGCCCACACTCATAAACACATATACAATGACAATAATTTATGAAAACTTTTATTAATGGTGAAAGCAAATTTGCATGCTAATGAGATGTGCTTATATATTTTTATATTAAAGAATTAAATTTGGGCTGGATATTTGATAATACAGGATTTGGACCATCTTTTAGATTTGATCAGCATTTTGTGATGTCCATGCTGAGAACTTCATCTAAATACATAGTACCAAGTGGCAGAAGTATGGCTATAGCTGTTTCAGAAAATGTTGAAAATTTTGACCTAATCTCAAGCCAAAATTCACTTAATGATATTTTATGAAACTCAAGTGAATGACTCAAATTACAAATTTCTCTCATACCCAGCACTGTAGTATAATATGGCACAAAGACACACTACTTTGATACCTATATCCTAAGGAATGTCAGTTGGAAAATATCAAGTCTTTTTCTTTTCTGTAGTCAATCCACCGTTTTTCATAAGAGCAGAAAAGTCTGTAAGTGTCCATAGCATAGCATCATCTTGAATCTGTGCCAAGATGTTCCTTTCAGGCAGCATGTGTTGGTGTGGTGGGTTTTGATACATGCGCTTCCATTTCCACAGGCCACATAAAGGACCAAGCTTTGGTCAAGTCCTACCACTCATTAATTCCAGCTCCTTTGGTTCATGTAAAATAAAACAGAGGGGAGGTGTTCCACAACCATAACTTAGAGTGGTGTTTTGTTATTTTTTAAAGGCTCCAGTTAAGTTCCTGACAACGGTTCTTGGCAAAAGCAATCTTCAGTTTTCAGGAATGAATATAAAACTGACTGTTTCAACAAGCAGCCTCACACTGATGAACCTTGACAACCAACAGGTAAGATAGCCAATGATTACAATTTAGCATATCAGTGTTTTCCATAGAAGTCTGTGGATAATAAAGAGAATATCAGGAGAGAGTGTGTTTACAATTTAATGAGCTGAAAAGGGGAAATTTCCCAACATCGATACACATCAGTAATTAGAATTCCTGACAGTGTTACTATCTATTCCTGCAGAGTTAAACTGCCTACAAAACCACTTACTGTTCCTAATTGGCTCTGTATAAATATCCAAGGATAAAAGGACATAGATAATATTGTTTGCCAATTAATATACATGATATGCTCATTGGACTGGGCTATTCATATGAAGGACAAACAGCACCGGTTGTGCTGGGTTAACTTATTGGGTGATCATGTTATAAGAATTTCGTCTGGCATTGCCCCACCCCCACCCCCCCCCCCCGCCCCGGGGATCCATCCTATAAAAAAACGCCAAACCCAGACACTATTGCATATGCTAGCAAGATTTTGCTGACAGGACCCTGATGTGAGCCTCTTGTGAGGCTATGCCAGTGCCTGGCAAACACAGAAGTGGATGCTCACAGTCATATTGAATGGAACACAGGGCCCCCAATGAAGGAGCTAGAGAAAGTACCCAAGAAGCTAAAGGGGTCTGCAACCCTATAGGTGGAACAACAATATGAACTAACCAGTACCCCACCAGAGTTTGTGTCTCTAGCTGCATATGTAGCAGAGGATGGCTTAGTCAGCTATCAATGGGAGGAGAGGCCCTTGGTCTTGTGAAGATCATATGCCCCAGTACAGGGGAATGCCAGAGCCAGGAAGTGGGAATGGGTGGGTTGGGGAGCAGGGTGGTGAGGGTATAGGGGACTTTTGGAGAGGAAACTAGGAAAGGGGATAACATTTGAAATGTAAATGAAGCCGGGAGGCAGAGGCAGAGGCAGAGGCAGGCAGATTTCTGAGTTTGAGACCAGTCTGGTCTACAAAGTGAGTTCCAGGACATCCAGGGCTACACAGAGAAACCCTGTCTCAAAAAACCAAGAAAAAAAAAGAAAGAAAGAGAGAGAGAGAGAGAGAGAGAGAGAGAGAGAGAGAGAGAGAGAGAGAGAGAGAAATGTAAATGAAGAAAATATCTAATAAAAAAAGTTCCTCTGGGAGTGGGGGACTGGGAAGCGTTTACTTCCCCTTCTCATGAGGTCCCAATGAAATGACAAACTGAAGTAGTTTCAACAAAGTTCCTTGGAGAACTCATGAGCTTATTAGGCTCACTTACCAAGCATAGGTCAAAGGGTGACAGGTAGGAGCATAGATGGCCTTAAAACAGTCACACTGAAAAGTCTGCACCCAGGATGGATGATGACTCTTCTGTGGCTGTGAAGATGGAGCCCCCTCCCCAGTCCTTCCCACCTTAGAGAGATCCAGCCACTTTCTGAGGACACATGCAATAAGGGCAGAATTGCATTCAACTGGTGGGGAAGAGTGGCTCTGTACTCTCCTGAGGGTGGGTCCTGTGACCCTCCTTGCCCCTCCTTCTTCTGAGGTAACATCAAGTCTTGTTGACTGATCTTTTTTTGCAAATGGTTACAGCTGAACTCTTGAAGATGGAAACAGTTTGGCCCAAGAATAGTCCCAAACGAAAGCAGTTAACTGAAATTTGTTCAGAAAAATGACATCATTTTCCTTCTTTCGCGGTTTATGATGCCACGGTCTGCCTGGCTTTGCCTGCAAACATTGTTCAGTATAGAATCACACTACTCTAACAAATGTAAAAGATTCACAGACACTGGGCTAAACATGTATGGGGATTATAGTGTAAGGTCCTCATGCCAAGTTATTTATACATGTTGGAGCCTTCCTGATGCTCTGTGTCTAATATGTAATAACAGACGCTGCTGAGGATAACTTTTATTATGGGGAGCGCTGTTCACCAACGACTCGTGGGCGGTTCAATGTCATTGGCAATGACAAAGCACTTAAGATATTTGAGACTTCATAGGGGCTTGCCACATGGTGACAGTTACCGTTCATCATTGAGCTTCAGGTCTCCTCATCGGTGACCTGTGGGTTAGAGTACCTATCTGCAAGGCTTTTTGGATTTGAATGCTGTTATGTTAGTTAGACAGCTGAGTGAGGTAACGAACACAAGTCACTGAGCACAATGTTGGTGATATTGCTAAGAGCGCCAATGTTGCTCACTTATCCTTCTTCCAAGGCCGGCCTTCCCAGAGCCATCCCCAGCACTCGGGAGGACAAACGCTTAAGTCAAATTGACAACAATCTCGCTTCTTTTTTCTTCTTCTTCTCTAATTTCAAAACCAGGGGAAAATGCTCTGCTCATTCAGCAGTATAAAATGCCTCAGAGGACACTGGTAAATATGAAACAACTCAAGAGTCCTGTCTAGTTGGATGTTGACTATTTATCCAAGTGTAGGTGATACCTATAGCGGGGATGATGGCTGTATAGCCTTGAGGAGCAAATGTAGAAGATGCAACGCAAGTAAATTCATCCATTCATCCATCCTGACCTCAAGGTATCTGAACATGTAAGCTGTGGTGCTGGCTTTACTTGCATATGGCACCATGGGGTCTCATTGTGTTTAGGGATGACATCTTACTGAGCTACTCAAATTGTTCATTGTTTTTAAGAGGCAAAGCTGGAGATAAGGTGACAGTCTAGTGTGTAGAATCTAACAATCATTTTCTTTTGTGTTTTTGAGGCAGGCTCTAAGTCCTGACTGTCCTGAAACTTGCCATGTAGATCAGACTAGCCTTGAACTTATAAAGATCCTGCCCCCTAAGTGCTGGGATCAAGGGCATGTGCCACCATGTTCAACTAATAATTGTTTCCTACATGGCCCTTTCCTTGGGGAGGGCTAAAGTGAACCGAGGAGTGTAGAAGCAGTGGGTCTGTGGTGCATATGGTAGTGAGGCAGCATCTCGTCTGTCTCTGCTCCCCATTATCCTTTAACCATAGCAGTCTGAGGTGAGCTGTGTGACTTTTGCTCGGGAGATGTCAACAAACATCTGTTCACCCCACATAAGGCACTGGGATGACAGACCAGTCAGTTCCACCCACATCTAGCTTTGTGAGCAGCGATTGTTGAGACTACTTACAGGAGAATGGATGAGGGGTACTTACAGGTGCGTGGATGACCCGAAAGGAAGCTTCATTGTGAGGTGGGGGAGTGTGCATCCAGCAAGGATGAGAACTCACAAAAGCTGCATCTCTGAGGCTTCCTCCAAAACTTGCCCTAGCTGGGCTTTTCAGAAACTCTCAGAGAAGTCTTCTGAACTCCATGTGTGCCATGGTCTGAGCATGTGAAGTGCACACACACACACACACACACACACACACACACACCTTAAAATAAAAATGCCAGGCATGTTGGCATATACCTTTAATCCCACCATGTAGGAGACAGAACTCTGTGAGTATGAGCCCACCCTGGTCTAGTTCCAGGAAAGCTAGAGCTAGTGAGATCCTATCTCCACAAAACTAAAGATAAGTAAAAGACTTACTACCAAGTCTGATGACCTGTGTTTGATCCCTAGGCCCCACATGGTGGGAGAGAAGCAACTCCTGAAGGTTATTCTTTGCCCTTTGCTTACTGTGGCATGCACCCTTCCCATATAAATAAATAAATAAATAAATAAATAAATAAATAAATAAATAAATAAATAAATGCAGAATAAAGGATACAAAGAAATACCAATGAATGGCTAAATAAATAAATAAATGCAGAATAAAGGATACAAAGAAATACCAATGCATGGCTTCTCCTCTTAACTTCCACGATATACTTTGGTCCCCAAACACAAATAACACTCAAATTTATGGATATTTGTATTATTTTTCTGTGGAGATGTTAGCAAAAGTCTGTTTACAGCAGGTAAGTACCAATAACAGATCAATAAATGATTCCCTCAAGTCCAACTAGTGAGGCAATCAATTTATTCAGTGAGTTAAAAAGGAGGGCTGAGGGGTTACCCATGGGAATGTTTGTAGCTGCTCTATCAAAATGTTCTACCCTGAATGACACTTGCCCAAACACCAGAGTCCCCACCTTCAGCTAACTTCCCACCTTTCATGTTTTAGCACCTTCTGAAACCACGTGTAACTGGGGCAAAATTATGTCTAGGTGCTTTGGAGGTACAGGAGCAACTAAACTCTCAGGTGAGGGTCTAAAATTACTAACAGGCCCCCTCAATCTTGGGGGAGTTCTCTCTCCCTCCACCACATGGACCCCAGAGATCAAACTCAGGTCATCAGGCCTGGCTATATGGCAGAAGGTGCCTTTACCCACTGAACCACCTCAGCAGGCTCCCAAACAAGATGAATGTAAAACCAACCACCCAACCTCTCAGAAACCCAGGAGTTATTCTACTTTCTCAGCTCTGTTCTGTATTGATCACCTTGGTGGCATCAGCAGGGACATAGTGCTAATACATCATTTTTCTTCTCAAGGAACTTCAGCATCTTCACCAAATAAACCACAGCATCACATTCACAAAGAGGGGTTTTCCAGAAAATTCTGAAATTTGCTTTAACGTCCCAGAACCCATTTTTCGGATATTTGATACTGGTTTACATTCTAAGCATTGATGTTTAAATATCAAGATGGAGGCATGGCACACAGAGCAAGAGAATCCTGTATAAAACATGTATGCAAAGCTATTAGACAAAGCAAAATACACAGAACAAGAAAATTTATTATCGCCAATGCTGGTGCATAAAGATTAACAAGCATAATTAGAAGAAGGGAGGGGGAAGGGGAGGGGAAGAAAGAGGCAGAAAGGGAGAGAGAATATGACACCCAGGTGGACTTCTGGGTAGGTTTACAACCTTCAAAGTTTGACAACATAATAGCTCATACATCTTTTAAAGATACAGGCAGAGTTTCTTTTTACTTGACAATTTTTGCAAACAGTTCTTACAATATGAACTTCAGTTATAGTCTTACCACCTGTCAAGGTACAAAACGGCAAGTGAAATTTCCCTAGTATAAAAGGGTATTAGAAAGTCTGTCTTTGGGCTTCCCCATACATTTTATTTAATGCATGAACTTAATACCTTAAAAAGACATCCTGTTTCTTTCTTTACTTTGAAAATCATTACAATGGGTTTTTCCAAATTAGAGATCACAGTAGCTTTATAAACCATGAAGATACATGTGCAGCCAAAATTTCAGAAGCTTTTGTAACACATTTTAAGATGACAGCACATATGCTAACACGTATATATTTATACCCACATTTATTTTGATTACCCTTTGGGGTTGATGAATACTCAGTCTTAAACCTCAAATTTAGCTTTTGATAACTAGATGTGTATAACCCACAAAAGAGAATTTGTTAAGTTTGTTTTTTCCAATAGCCTTTTAGTTCGAATCAAAGATATCTTGTGGATGTATTTTCCCCCGTTCTTTAATTAGATTCTTGTATTGGCAGTCACAATTTACTCTTCCAAACCATCTAGAAAAGCTTAACAGAGAAAGCTCTTCTCCAATGTAAGGAAAATCATCTCGATCAACAGTCTGAACCAGAGGTTTTTGCTGAGCCCCTGTGAGACCAAAGAGGAACGATTTGGCCTTTTCTCCTCGCGCTTCTCAGGTTTAACACTCCTTCCTCGATTCTCCTTTTCCACAATGCATGGTCATTCACTGTCCCGTCTTCTTTTCTGAGAAACAAAAACCAACTGTTTTTATTTTTTGCACAGAACTATTTGGAATGAACCCCAAAATAGCAGAATGTTGAATCTCTCCCTCTCAGGTAGTTATCTCCTCTTTCGTCAGCATTTACTCTCGATCAATGATCTCATCACAACCGAGCTCTTCGGTCAGTCGATTGACAACCATCAGCGAGAACAGCTCTTCGATAAAAGCTAGCTGGTCGAAAGGGCTCTTCTCACACCGCGCCTGAAAGCCGCCATCCAGGGCATCGCCGGCTCGCGCGGTTCTCAGGAACACCTTGTTGGCTTCCTCCAGCGCGGCGGACACCCTGTGCATCGCGCCGCTCCAGCGCTCCTCTTCGGGGAACTCGTAGTCGTCCTCCCAATCATCAAATTCGTCGCCTTCCAGGTCCGCGCCAGCCTCGGGGAACAGACCGCGCTGGGCGCGGGCGGCGGCCAGCCCGGCCTCCTCCTCCATGGGGCCCTCCTCCGGGGCCGGCCCGCGGGCCCCGCGGCCTACCTCCATATCGCCCTCGCCGGGCAGCACGTCCATCTGCAACTCGTTGCTTTCTTCGTACAGCTCGCAAAGCTCTGCCATCTCCGCCATGGTGGAAGCGACCCGGCTAAGGGGAGGAAAAAAAAAAACAAACGCACCTTTTGCAGAGACGGGCGCGCGGACGGGCGTGGTGCGCGTGCGCAGGCAAGAGGGCGTGCGTGGAGCACGAGCGGGTGGGGGGAGCGCGCGTGCGCAGGCAAGCAGGCGTGCGTGCTCAGGCGAGTGGGCATGCGTGATGCGCGGGCGGAGCACGTTTCACGTGTGCAAACGGGTAGGCGTGCGTGGCGCGCGTGCCAGCATGGCGTGCGTGTGCTGGCGAGTAGGCTGCCTGGTGCGCGGGTGGGCGTGGTGCGCGTGCGCGAGCTCTTCCCTCTCCTCCCTCCCCTCCGCCCCCCATGTTTCCCCGACTCCCACCCCGGCCTCACACCCACTCAGGACCCGCGATGCTTCCACTGGTGACCCTTCCACCTGGAGAGCAGCTCTAAGTTCCTTGCCAAGTGCTTGCTTTGCCTAGCTGGGCTTTGGCCTTCTGTCACACATGCCACTTCTCCTCCACCTCCCTGCCTCTGCAGCGTCCCTGTGATCACCATTTAAAATCCCACTAGTCGGTCCTGTGCACTGAAAAAATTTAACTTTTCGGGTTTTTTTCTTCTGAATTTATTGAAGTTGACCTAACCAAAGATAAATTGTGTGTGTGTGTGTGTGTGTGTGTGTGTGTGTGTGCGTGCGCGCACACGTATATACCATGGGGAAACTAAACCACATGTGTGAGTACTAGGATAAGGAAAGATGGAAAATAGGCTATGCATATTTTAAATATATACAGATAATCACGCGCCACGATTGCTCTACAAACTTAAACTGTAGCCAATGGTGTTTGAGAATATCCATACCCTTGCCACGTGTTGTTTTATGGAGTTAATATAAGTAAACCTAAGTTTTATCATTTTGATCTCTCTTTCCTGTGTATGGGTTGTTTGCCTGTCTGGAATGTCTGTGTGCCGTGTGTGTGCATTGTGCCTACAGAGGCTAAAAGAGGGAGTTGGAACTCCTAGAAATTAAGTCACAGTTGTACACTGCCCTGTGATTACTGGGAGTCGAATCCTGGTCCTTAGTGTGAGCAGCCGGTGCTGTTTACTGCTGAGCCATTTCTCCAGCCTTGATTGTATCTTTATAAGCTTTCCATAGCTTTCGTTTATTATTCGTGGATGCAATGGCCCTGTCATGTCCAGGAAACAGCGGTCCATAGCATTCCTCTTTATCATCTGGCTCTTACATAATTTTTGCCAATGGTCATTTTTTATATCCTTCAATGACCTTTTCTCCAAAGTGTTACATGATTCTTACTAGTTTTATAAACTTGAACATATGTGTATGAAATCTTCCTCTTTACCCATTAAATGCAGTTTCTCATGAGCTGTTATTGATATATGATTTTTGCATGTTGATTTTGTTCTTATTGAAATATTAATAGAGAAAAGTGCACGGGTAATGTGTGTGGCTTAATTATCACAAGCTACATATATTTGTTTACTTACTACCCAGAAAAAAAGGCATCATTTGTGGATCCCAGAAAACCACTCTTCTCTCTTCTTGTGAATAACCACTATTTATACTTTAAAGCAAATAATTCAATAAAAAGTTTGCCAGTTTTGATAAATGAAACGATGTATTGATATAGTCTTTGTGTTGACTTCTTTTTTAACCCAACAAACATATTGTCACATTGTAAGCAGTCTACTATTTGAATATCACAACAGTCACCTTCAGGATTGCTTCTAATTCAGGGCTATTATAAATAGCATAGTTATTTCATTTCCTAAGAAAACATCTTGTTGCACAACTTTATTCGATTATTGTTGAGTATCCATCTAGGAGCAGTTTTGCTTGGCTGTCTTGTATGTATAGCCTTCATAGGTTCTGCCACACAGTTCTGCAATCAGGATTCATTGGTAGCTGGTATTTTAATTAACCTTTAAAACCTATACAAGCCAGCCATTGTACTGTGATTTCCAAATACATGCAAATAAATTAGAATCTCCAATAAAACAATCATTTTGGGTTAATTAGTGCAGTTATTTGGCTAGTCATATTTCATATCAGAAGTCTTTACATTTTTCAATCGTTTTTAGGTTTATGTGTGGGTGTTTTGCCTACTTGTGTGTATTATGAACGGGTTCGGTGCCCCTAGAGGCCAGAAGAGGGCTTTGCATCTTCTGGAACCAGAGTCACATGTTGTTTGAGACAACATGTTGGTGCTGGGAACCAGGGTCCTTAACCTCTGAGCAACCTCTTTAGCCTCCATGCTAGAAGTCTTAATAATCGTGTGTTTGGATACATAGTAGTGAATAACTAAAACAAAAGTAAATATACTAAGTCTATAAACAGAAAAAATAAAGAAGAGTATGAAGGGAAGTGGAGAAATGTTCTGGTTATAGTGATGAAACACGTTTCTAAGTCTGTTTTTAACTCTCAGCCCTCAATTTTTCTGGAATGAAATTTTTATATTCCAGAAGGCTTCACTCACATGACAGCAAATATGGCCCCGTTGGGCAAGTGTGGGTGTTCCTTAGTGGCAGAGAGATACTTTCCTTCTACTACTGATTCCAGCTCTTCCCACAAAACACTGATTGGCTGTATCCAGAGAGTGGTGTTGAGTAGATTGCTGATTGGATAGTTAGACCTAGAACATAATGTCTACCTAGGTGAGTAGGGGCAGAGAGAAAGGCGCCATGAGTTAGATGAGAGTAGCAAGCATAACTTAATGGTAGAGTAAATCCTTAGGATACACAATGCTTTAGTTTCAATCCCAATAGCAAAACAACAACAAGAGTTGATTTTAGAATGTAGACAGTATAGTTTCTAAAAGGATGCTTAGCAGGTAGAAACAAATCAAACACATTACAGTGTTAAAATGTTTAATTTGCTTTTGTTTTCCAGATTATTGCAAATCACCAAATGCAATCGATTTCATTTGCCTCTGGAGGGGACCCTGTAAGTTTAGATTTGTAAAAGTTCTTTTGTGTGAGTCCTAAGAATTTTCATATGCAGAATATTAACTACTTCATGTCTTTTCCGATATTGCTATTTGTTAAATGCTTCATGTATCAGGTACAAAACAAAACAAAACAAAACACCCACAGTGGTTTGGGCAAATATTTCCTCTGTCAGGATTTTAAAAGGTTAGGCTTACTAGAAGGACTGCTAGCCCTCTGTGGTGTTAGTAGCCACTGAGTTATCATCTGGTAAGTTTTTGGCTAACATAAAAATCATGAGATCTGTGTGTCCTGTGTGCACTGCTGTTTCTCTTGCAGAATGTTCCCCATAAGCAGACTATGAGTCGGATTTAATACAAGATGGGAATCCTATTCAGCATCATAGTTGTCAGCCAAGGCCAACAAGGCCAATCTATAATGACCACCCAGATTTGTGTAAACCTTGGAGACACTGCTCAGTCAGGGAGGGAGAATTCACACTTCCTCCCTGTCAAGAGCCCGTGTAGTGCTCACTACTCAGACCGTCCAGGGGGTCTCTCTGAGAATACTTTCCAGAGTGTCATACCTTGGTTCCTCACTGTGTTGCAGGATATTTTATCACACTGTGAACACCAAGATTGCTGTTTACTGAAGAAAAAAGCTGATTCTAGTTTTGGCGTGGCTCAGCCTTAGCACAACGTTCATCCCTTTAGCTGGAATTCAGACAAAACTGTTAGTACACATCTTTAATCCCAATGAAGGTAAAGTTAGTGTGTAGAAGGAAGCACCCGTGTTTGAAAGTNGAAGCTCACAGTCAGCTATTAGATGGAACACAGGGTTCCCAAGGAAGAAGGAGCTAGAGAAAGTACCCAAGGAGCTGAAGGGGTCTTCAAACCTCTAGGTGGAAGAATAACCATGAACTAACTAGTACCCCCGGAGCTCATGTCTCTAGCTGCATATATAGAAGAGGATGGCCTAGTTGGCCATCAGTGGGAAGAAAAGACCCTTGGTCATGCAGACTTTATATGCCCCAATACAGGGAAACGCCAGGGCCAAGAAGTGGGAGCGGATGGGTAGGGGAGCAGGGCCGGGAGGGGGGAGGGTATAGGGAACTTTCTGGATAACACTTGAAATGTAAATGAAGAAAATATCTAATAAAAGTTGAAAAAAAAAAAAAGAAACCTCCAAAATAAAGAAAAGCGGCTGCAGCTGCTCTAAACCTGAAAAAAAAAAAAAAAAAGAAAGAAAGAAAGAACAGAACAGAACAAGAAAAGTGAATTCATTCGGCAGTAAATCTCAGAGGCTGAAAACATTCTAGGCCTAGGTTAGATTGTACAGAGGCTAGAAACTTCCAGGACTAGACCTCGGTTTGCAGATGGAGGCAGTAAGACTCAGAGATGACAATTACATCATGACTAAAAGATACTTTTACATCATGATGACTAAAAGATACTTTTACATCACCGCTTCATTTGGGGACCAGGATCCTTGGAGAGGGCCTGCAAACATGGATAGTAAATTGTTGATCCATTAGCAAACAGGGCATGTAGGATGGCTTGTGTTGCACAATGTGAGCCCAGAGGAAGAGGGAGAGAGAGAGAGAGAGAGAAAGAGAGAGAGAGAATATATATGTATATATAGATATGTGTGTATATATCACTCTCATCTATCCAACTTCATAATCTGACCTCAACTATGAAACCAAAAGTTGGATATGTGAGAGACAGAGAGAGAGGGGGAGAGAGAGAAAGAGAGAGAGAGAGGGAGAGAGAGAACACAATGAATCTAAATAGAAGAAGAGTGCTAGTCTCTCTTCTCCTCCTAGCCCATTAGATTTATTATGAAGGGACTTAGGCACACTTTAAAAAAAGACTTATTAGTGTATGATGTACTTAAAAAAAATAATGATTGTCCCAGCACTCAGGAGGCAGAGGCAGGTGGATTTCTGAGTTCGAGGCCAGCCTGGTCTACAAAGTGAGTTCCAGGACAGCCAGGGCTATACAGAGAAACCCTGTCTCGAAAAAAAAAAAAATAATAATGATTGGTGTTTGCCCTGAAATGATCCTGTTTAAGTTCCTGAGCCTGTCGTCATGTTAGGACTGGTGCAAAGGCCTTCATTTATGTACATCCAACAGGGTTTATTTTTGTTCATCAGAACTGTAAGGTTTTCTATCCCATCTTAAGATGGCTTCAAAGCTTTAAATTAACCGAAGTACTGTCCTTGAATCAAACCGTCTGCAACCATTGTGGGAAAATGTTTATATCAGTACAATCAGTGGAAACCCTGGGCTCTGCGTTGAAAAATCCACTGGCTTGGGGTCTACATGTTGGTCTGCCTTGGTATTAGCCTCCTCTCCCCCCACCAGTGGAGTTTTACCCTCCTGTTAGAAAGATAGTGAAGGCTAGTGTTAAACGTTAGAGTCAAGAGCTTGATGTACTGACTTTTCTAAGATTTTGGGTCTTTCTTGGCAAGATAGGGATAACTCACTCCTGTGGCCTCTGAGTTGCCAGAATTGAGTGAGATAGTGCATACTAGAGCTGGACACACTAGAGCTGGGCACACTAGAGCTGGACACACTAGGGCTGGACACACTAGAGCTGGGCACACTAGAGCTGGGCACACTAGTGAATCTATCTCTGCATTTGCTTTAGGACGCCCGCTGAGCTGCTTCAGTTAAATAGCTCGGCTAGTCACAGGGTAAGTGAAGCTGAGTTCGAAGTCCCATGTGACTCAGCATCGCCGTTCAAAAACACGGACCATTCTTCCTAGCTTGTGATGTCTGCGCTCCTTTACTTTTAAGTCTCTCTCAGAAAGTGTTTGCTTTCTTAGTAACGGTGGAGCATCTACTGCAAATGCTTCTATAGCCGCCCTTGCTTTCTCTGTTTTGAAACATGCCACAGATTTGTGAAAAATTAAAGATATTTCAAATATTTTCTCCTGACATTTGTTCTTTCCTTTTAAGTAATCTGCAGTGTCCGCTCCTCCACCCCAGATAATTACAGTTATAGAATTTTTTTTTTTTCGAGACAGGGTTTCTCTGTATAGCCCTGGCTGTCCTGGAACTCACTCTGTAGACCAGGCTGGGCTCGAACTCAGAAATCCGCCTGCCTCTGCCTCCCGAGTGCTGGGATTAAAGGCCAGTTATAGAATTTTAAAACCATTAGGAAATGCAAGCTCATTTGGAAGACGATGAAACAGGTCAGGAGGAGCCCCACAGCATCTTCAGCAGCACCTATTCCAGGCTGCCGCTGTAGCACCTGGTCAGCTTAACTAGAGTGATCAAGTCTGCAATGGCCGTGACTCTTAAGTTAACAGAAAGCAAAGCTCATAGGTAGGGCCTTACTTATTTAGAGGCTATTCCAACCCAGCTTTCTATTTGCCTGAGACATTTACTTAGGTGTGTGCTATTTTTAAAAATGACTTAAGACAAGTTCTGCTGACTGTGAGATTTGCTTCCTGCATGATTCATTGTGGTTGTTAAGTGGCTACCCTGGAGGGCATTACCAACACAACTTCTACTTCCTGCCAGTAGAAGGCATCTTCCCTCTAGAGACCTTTCTAATACTCTGAAATGGCATTGTAGGTATTTTTTCCTTCTGAGAATTAAGATAGCAAGAGCACCTTTAATTATTAAAACCATCCCATTCATCAGCTCACTGTTTCCATAAAAGCTGGAATTTACAAGCGTCCTGTCTGTTTTCTTGTTTTCACAAAGGCAGCAGCATCTCTCTTCTTGAACTTAAGTTATTCATAGGTTCTCTGTTCTGAAATGATTTGCCTCTGCCTATGGATGAAATAATTTATATTTTTTCTGTTTTGTTCTGTAAGCTATCTTGCAACACACACACACACACACACACACACACACACACACATACACACACAACCAAAGACACCAATAGGTTTCTGATAAACTCATTTTTGGATGCACATGAATCGGGACACAGGCCAGTGGCGACACCACATCTCAGCTCCTGCTAACTTTGTGGCAGAGGAGTTCTACACACGTTTCAACTGGGACAGTCAGTTTCTAGACAGTTTTAAAGAATTCCTTAGCTGTGTTCTCTTTTAATCTTAATGATGTAGTCAGACTCTGAATTTTCAATCTCCATCCTTTCCCCATGAGGGTCAGAAAAATATAGATTTAATTGTTAAGTTCTACTGAGTATGCCATAGAGCAATAGTTCTCTACCTGTGGGTTGCAACCTCTCCAGGGGTCACTTCAGCGGATCACATTATGACTCATAACAGTAGCAAAATTAGTTTTGAGGTGACAATTTTATGGTTGGGGGGTCACCAGAACACGAGGAACTGTATTAAAGGACCACAACATTAAAGGGTTGAGAATCTATGCCATAGAGAAACAGTTATGTCTAAGGCTTTGGCTCAATTGGGTCCTAAGGAAGTCTTATCTTATTCATTTATTTTAAATGCAATTGTTTCTCTCTCTCTCTCCTTCTCTCTCTTTTTTTTTTATAGGATACCACAGACTATGTTGCCTATGTAGCTAAAGATCCAGTCAACCAACGAGGTATGGAAAAGTAACTTCTAGGTTTTCATAAGAGCTGTTAGATACCGACTACAAAAATAAACGGTTATTTCTAATGTTCACAGTAATGGGTGTCACACAGTAAGGCCCTATCTATGAGCATTGCTTTCTGTTATCTTAGGAGTCATGGTCATTGTAGACTTGAGCACTCTTGTTAAGCTGACCAGGCGCTACAGTGTAAGCCTGGAACTGGTGCTGATAAAGAGAATCTGTGAGGCCCCTCCTGGCCTGTCTCATCGTCTTCCAAATGATGGCATGGTGTAATGGTGCGCCATCACTGTAGGGTGACATTGAATGACTCTAAGAAAACTATATAAATTTGAGTTGGAAATAAATAATCCTACCAGCAGAGGAGAGTGAAAAAATTCACAGGCAATATTTAAATCTCAGCATTTGAAAGATTCACCAACTAAAAAGCTTATGTATTTACTATCCAAAAAATAAGCTGTTTTGTTTATGGTAGTATAGTTCCCATATCCCAAGGGAACAAAGAAATTGAACACAAAACTCAATGAGGCATTGCTGTTGGCCTGTGTGTGTGTGTGTGTTTGTGTGTGTGTGTGTGTGTGTGTGTGTGTGTGTGTGTGTCCCTATGCACTTGCTGCTGAAAAAGCCTGGAATGTTACTTTGAGTTTGAGTATGGGGCTTTTTGGACAAGGCTGATCTTAAACTCACTATGTAGCTGAGGATAACATCGAACTTCTGATCCTCCTGCCTTCCCCCAGAGTGGGATTATAGGCATGTATCACCATGCCCAGCTTTCTGCAGTGCTGGGGCTAGAACTCCGGGGGTTGTGTGTGCGAGGCAATCTCTGTCCACCTTTAGGTCTCAGCTCCAAGGTCTCTTCTTTTGAGGGGCCTTCTACTGATGGCATAGCCTACCTCTAGTCACATGTGCCCAACCCCCATCATGACTCAGTATTTCTCTCCCTGCCAACAAGCCACACTTTGTTGCTGTTTTTCTCACGTACTTGGTACTTGTTTGAACATTTCCCATGTTCTTTCTATTAGGCTGAGATCAGTTGTTTCTCAGATACTTTACAATGGCTCAGGCATGTGTGATGCACGGACTGTGTCTTGAATGACTGAGTGGAAGAGCGGAGTAAGAGCCTCATCCTAGGGTATAACGAGGTTGCCTAGGAAAGCCATCTGCAGGCTGGGCTTCAAGTCAAAGGCCTGAGGTTCCTTAGAAAGTTCATCCTCTCTGGACAGATATAGTTGGTACAGTTTCTCACCTCAAACCCAAGGCACTCAGACTCCCCTGAGAGATGCGTTTAGGCTAGTTGCCCTCAAATAGAACCTGGGAGTTGGGGAACTTCTTCTACCCTGGTGATGGAATTTGCCTCCCAATATTTGATTAAGTGAACATGGAGTGCTATTTGGGAATCGAAGGAACAGAGGTGGACATGCACATGCCTGATGGGAAGCACAGCTGCAGGCTGCGTGTGGAGGAAGAAGGAAAACACTCTCCCAGGGCAGAGAAGAAAGACCTAATCAGCATGGTCTTGATCGCCCCGGTAGATGGGTAGAGGTGCTCTTTGCCAAGCAGACTTCTAGAGAGACTCATCGAGCAGGCGCTATTAGGTGCATCCAGAGAGAAACTCGAAGCCATGGAGGCAGTGTGACTGTCAGAGTGAGATTATGAGAAACATCAGTTGGCATGGAGCGTGGCTATAGTCAGTGCTTGGTAATTGCTTGCCAAGAAGGACACGGTCCTGAGAATGGAGAAAGGAAAGAGCAAGTGACAAACACTTTAAAATGCTCCATAGAAAGGGACCCACCGAGCTGCAGAATGTTGAGTGGATAACGAGGGAGTGGCGAGGAGAGGAAGGAGCCAAGCACTGGGAAGCTACCCGCATGGAGCCGCCGGCTGTATTTGGGAAGATCTCTGAATAACATTTGTTCTTCTTACCATAAAATGTACAGATATGGAGTGAGAATCACCACAAATACAAAGCCGGTCTGAGCCATGTGCTGTGCCTCCAGGACATGGTCTGGCTTATAGCATGAGCCCCTGAGCCCGTGTTAAAGAAAAGCAACTGGGATCCAAATTCTTTTGCATCTTTGGCATCTGTCATTGTCTTAGATTGTCTCCTGCTGCGATGATCAAATACACTAACAGGGCAGCCGAAGGGTTTATTCTGGAACCCTGTTTAAGGGTGGTTGTCCAGGTCACACGCACTTGAAACAGTGAATCCCATCACATACATCATCACGAAGAGAGAAAGGTGAAAGCTTGCTTGCTGCTCGGTTCCCTTTCTCTATATATACCGTCCTGGATCCCAGCCAGGGATCAGCGCCATCCAGAGTGACTGGGCCTCCTACCTTAGTTAATACAATCAAGATAATTCTTTACAGGCATGCCAGAAGCCATCTGCCAGGTGACTCTACATCGTCGAGCTGATAGTTGACACAAATATCAAAGGAGTGGAAGCTTTCACTGGTAGGATGTGTACAGGTTGAAGTGCAGTGTGATGAGGTGGCTACGAGGCGGTGTCTGTAAAGACAGGGCTTCAGGGAAGGAGAAGGGACAGGAGCTGAAGAGCCACAGGGAAAGAGAAGCCAAAACAAGACTACAGAGAGTGGGAGGGGCCTGTAGCTCACCAGATACCAGGAACGATTCTGGGCTTTATAGAAAGTGTTATGATTTCTGCCATTGCACTGCAATCGCAGTACGATGCTTCTTGCACTTGTGTCTGTACAGTGATATCAGAGGGCAGAAAATCAGTCGGAATTGTAGATTCCAAGTCAGATAAGGCCTCATTAGTTCAAAACAGAGGTTGTTAATGGTCTAAATTGTCTGGGGGATGAAGGGACAGTTTGGACCAAATCTGGATTAATAGTATCTGATGAGCGTTTACACGTAAGTGTTGGTGAAGGGTTGGGAATTGCTTGTTCCTGGGGAGCTTGAACATAGTCCAACATCTCTGTGACTGGCTCCCAGCTCCTACCTACTGCTCAGCAACATCCAGTGGGAGCTGTAGTGAAGTTGCCACTAAGGAGGCGGAGGAGATTCTTCTCAATAGGAAAAGGTGAATAGGCAAATAGTGAAACAGAGAAACAAGGCAAAGAAAAGGAGCTGTGGACACTGCATGCTCACCACACTGAAGACATTGTCAGGTGCACTTTGTGTACATTGACTCCTGTCATCTTCACAGCAGTCCATAAAGTAGGTAATAATAGCAGGTCATATATATATATATATATATATATATATGGTGATACTGCATAAAGTGTGTGTGTGTATGTGTATATATATATTTCTCAGGAAGTAATTAGAATGTGAAAAGAGATCAAACAATTAAAATCACTACCATATAATATTTATATGCTGGAGGCAATTATTAACCCAGTACTCATCTATTAAAAATTAAACCAATCCATAGCATGTTCAAGATTGTTTTAGAAGAATGGATAATGCCACAGTCGAAGTATCTATCCACTCTGCTATTAAGCGCACAGACAGAATATGAGCAATCCATGTACTGTGGCCCCCGGTGATTTTTGAGGGGGGATTTACACAGAAAAAAGCAAAACAATACTAGAGAGGCCTATGCCAAACTGCTAATAGCAACTGTTTCCGCATAGTGAAATTTGGGGTGATTTTAACTTTCTTTCGGTCCTTTTTATTTTCTTCAATTCTAACAATGAATATTTGTTGTATATTTGCAAATGTTCTAAATCCCTGAATAAAAAGTAGTGGAATAAGAAGATGACAGAACATTGCCCAGTGAGTTAGAGTTATCCTTAGGGAGAACAGTTCTGTCCACGTGTTACTGGGGACTGGGATTTCCTTTTATAGGTCCTTGGTTAATAATAAAATAACCTTAAAATGAACTCCGAAGGAAATTCAAAGTCCATTTTATTACAGTTTGAGGGAAAACCCACAGGACAGATAGGCTGTAAATCATGGCAGCTGCTTTGGAGAGGAGGTAGGAAAGATTAGGGGAGCCAGCCAGGCCTTTGAATTAGGGTCAGCTATGGGAATCTGGAAGCCACTATAGAAGTGGGATTATGTGGTCTTCATAGAAAACAGTGAGGAAGCCTAGAGTACCAGGGCAAATATGCCTAAGATTTTGGTTGGTATTCAGTGAAGAGAGAAAGCTGGGGTGGCAGTGGGGTTGGGCTTTGTAGTTAGAACTGTAAAGTTCAGAAAACTTGGCAGTAGAGATCTGCAAACAACCGCACAGATGGAGAGGCTTGTGGGGGGTGTGCTACAAGTCGAGGGACTCCAGGGACAACCAGGGGTGGCCTCCTGACCGGGAGGTTGATGGGCCTGGTTGGATTCAGTAGTTTACAGTGTTCTAATCATTGAGGTGTGTGGAAATACTATCCATTCCTCAGACCAGCAGGAAGCATCTTTCCCTTCATCAGGCTCAGTAAAGCCCAGTACTCCAACCTTTTCACTTGGTGAATGGGAGGTGGGGCCCCAAACTGACCATGAGCTCGGCATCTGCCCTTAATGCCCTCCAAGCCTGCTTCTGCAGGTCTGGAGCCTGATGCCAGCCAGGAACGGGTCTTAAGGGATGGGAGATGGTGAGATAGCTAGAGGCGAGGAGACGGAGAGAGGGAAGCAGAAGAAGCGAAGAGAGGAAGAGGGAAAGAAGAGATGAGGAGTAAGACCATCAACAGAGAAGTCCAGAACGGAAGGGGCTGAGGCTTGCCGAGAGGGGAGAAGTCCGAGGACACGTGGCAGCGTGAGAAGGAGGTCTGGTGAGAGCGACCTTCTTAGGAGGAATAGCCCTTTTTGCTGGAGAGGACACCAGGATGGTCGTACGCTGGAATAGTAGGAGCTGAAGGAAAGAAAACATCTTCAGTTCAACAGAGAGCCCACAGACTAGGTGACTGCAGAAAGGCAGGAGCCAGAGGGCGAGGGTGAGAAGGAAAACTCAACTGGCCGGAAGTGGAGGTGGGCACAGGAGACCAGGCTTCCTGCTAACAATCCTCCATGTGTCACCCTGCCCCCATCTTCCCTCTGCTGTATACCTCATTCAACGTTTTCATCCAGATCCAGCTGGTATTACATTTTCCTGTCTTGGCTACGGCCCTGTGATGAACTAACTCATCAGTTTATGGAACGCTTTCTTTGTAGAGAAGGCAAGTTAAAATGTCAGTGTTAAGTCCAGCCTTCTCCTGTAGCTGTTGTGAGGAAGCCCGTGCTGTCTCCAGCTTTCCAATGCTGCGGCAGGCTAAGGAGGTTTTCATACCGTATCTGAACTTAGTCTGAGAAAAAAACCCGCTTTACCTGGACTGTTTATGTATAGGAAAGCCATGAGCTGAATATTAAAAGATAGCTGTAAAACCAACGCCCCTGCCAATGAAAAGCAACCTAAACGAATCTGCTAACTTGTATTTGTATTTATGCTTATAAAGTACATAGTCTGTGAATCTACTGTTCTTGGAGTCTGATGCTTCAGGAGGCATCTACTCCATTTGCATCCCACAGCACCATCTAGTGGATGATCTGAGACACTGACCTTTATTTCAAGAACTAATTCTAGACAAATGTTGATCTTTACGAAAAAAATGAACAGTCTGAGAGTGGTGTATGCCTTTACTATCAGCACTCAGGAGACAGAGGCAGGTGGATCTCTGTCAGTTCAAAGCCAGCCTGGTCTATAGAGAGTTGCAGGCCAGCAAGGAGTACATAGTGAGTTCCTGGAGGAGGTGTGCACTGGGGGTGGGCTTTGAGGTTTCAAAAAAGCTCATTCCATTCTCAGTCAGCTCTCTGTGCCTCATAATGCTTGTAGATCAAGATGTAAGCTATAAGCTAACTCTGTCATTGCCATGCCTGCTTGCCTGTCAGCCTGCCTGCTGCCACGTTCCTAGCTACGATGGTCATGGACTCACCGTCTCAGAAATTTAAAGGAGCAAAACTCTTTAAAAGGCCTTCTACTGGCTAAGAGTAATATCCATTCTTTTGTGTAATATTACCCTTAGGAACATGCTAAGATTCCAATGATTTTTACTGATGCTCATAGGTAGAACTGGGAGCTTGGGAAAGAAACCAGGTGTGTGCACTGATTCCAGATGTAGACATCAGAGCTCAGGCTGCCGTGGCTGTTTTCATGTCACCAAGAATCACTTGGGAACATGGGACTTCTTATGTATTCGTCTTTTCCCCTTTTCCTGTTGGCGGCAGGTAGGGTATCTCCTGGCCAGGAATTCTAGCATTTTGTATATGATTCATGGCAGGTTCCTATGTTGCTTCCCTGTGATAATGTGAACAAACTGAGAGTTCAAAGAGTAGCACTGTCACAATAGGGGTGTTTGCTAGGAGGAGGTGGGGCATGCCACTGGCCTAGGGCAGCCTGCCACATTCATGGAGAGAGACAGGTGCCCCTGTGTTTTTTGTTTGTTTGTTTTTCTTTTTTCTTTTTTTCTGTTTACTTTTTCCCCTTTTCTACTTTCTGTTCCATCTTCTTTTTTAAAAAGCCAGCAACAGCCGGGCGTGGTGGCACACGCCTTTAATCCCAGCACTCGGGAGGCAGAGGCAGGCGGATTTCTGAGTTCGAGGCCAGCCTGGTCTACAAAGTGAGTTCCAGGACAGCCAGGGCTAGACAGAGAAACCCTGTCTCGAAAAAAAAAACAACCCCCCCCCCCAAAAAAAAAAAAGCCAGCAACAGGGTAATTGAAGCAAAGCAGAAAATTATTTTGGAGAACTGCCTATGGACAGACAAAACCAAAACCTCTAGGCATTCAAGTCAGAGAAGTTGCAGAGAAGCCATGGTGCTTTAGAGTGTGCTCAAGTGGTGGTGCTCAAGTGGCAAGTGGTGGTGCTCAAGTGGCAAGTGGTGGGTGCTCGGGCTTAGTGCTTCTGTGTGCCCAGCCTGCTTGTCCTGCTCCTCAGAGGCTTTAAGCTAGTATGAAGAAAAAACTGAGACTTTCTAAAGGAGTCAGACAGCCTATCCTGTTGTCCTCATAAGTGAGGGCCGTAGTGACTTTTCTAGAACTGTGACAAAACCCCATGACCAAGGCAACTTGTAAAGGAAGGAGGATTTAGTTTCAGAGAGTGAGTCCATGATCATCATGGCGTTTGGCAGGCAGGCACTGTGCCTGAGCGGTAGGCCAAGGGCTCACATTTTGATCCACAAGCACCAGGCAGAGAACGCTAACTGGGAATAGCATGGACTTCTGAAGCCTCAAAGCCACCCCCAGTGACACACCTCCTCCAACAAGGCCATGCCTCCCAATCCTTCCCCCAAAGTTCCACCAACTTGGGACCTCATTCGAGCTTCTGAGCCCGTGGGGGAGGGGTGGACATTCCTCTTCAAGCCACCACAAGTAGCCCATCCAGGACTACACAGATGGTGGCCCAATCAGAATTTGAACTAGGCTCTGGATCTTTTTCACAGAGCACCTCTAGTCTCCCATCCTCTTACCTCTTTCACAGGAAAACAGCGTTGTCCGTTTACTTATTTATGCTGGAATTTCCAGCCCCTCTATCTCTGTCTTCCTGATTTTTATTTCTTTTCAACCTGAAGGAAAAAAAATTACAGCAATTTTGGTTCTATTTTGCAATCATTCTCATTTTGATTTTGTTTTTTTTTTAATTGAGCCACATAGGTATGAAATTAGAAATGAACAAACAAGAAACCCTCAACTATAATGACATCTCTGTGTAATGTGATACAACTTATCTTGCCCCATCTGAAGAACATGTCTTATGGGCCCAGAGTGGTAGCTCAGTGGGTAGGGATACTTACTATCAAGCCTGAATCTGCTCTCAGGGACTCACATGGAGGAAAGAGTGAACTAATTCTATTAAGTTGTCCTCTGACCTACACTTGATCACACACACACACACACACACACACACACACACACACACACACACGCTTATAAATGATTGCAAAAAAATTTAAGACAGTCTGAAGCATGAGCCCTAAATATCTGCCTTGATAGCATGTTTTTGAAACAGTGTTTCTCCATGTAACCTGGCTGTCTTAGAACTCACTCTGTAGACCAGGCTGACCTGGAACTGACAGAGATCCACCTGCCTCTGCTTTCTGAGCGCTGGTATTAATGGTATTTTATACCACACCCAGCTCAAAATTTCTAATTTTTCAGGTATGTGGATTTTGAATATTTTCTCCTTGATTCATATGCAATATGAAGCCTGATTATGTCTTTTTAGAGATGGAGTAAGTTTGATTCTTTTAAAACGCAACTATTTACTCATGTTCTGGAACTACCTTGCTTTTGTATAATGTTCTCATGATACTATATTTTTAATGTGTCTTCTCACAGCATGCCACATACTGGAGTGTCACAGTGGAATGGCCCAAGATGTCATAAGTACCATAGGACAGGCCTTTGAACTCCGGTTCAAACAGTACTTGAAAAATCCTTCCTTGAACACTTGGGAAAGGTCAGTCAAGAGTTCCATAATTATTTAATTTTCTGTCTTTCTGTACACTTAAAGCATTACCATGATAGCAGGATGTGTAACACATGCCTGGCTCCCAGCACTTGGGAGGCAGAGGTTGGGGGATCTCTGTGAGTCCAAGGCTAGCCTGGTCTACAGCGCAAATCCCTAGCCAGTCAAGGCTACTTGGTGAAACCCTGTGTAAAAATAAAACACCAAAAATAATTTTTTAAAGTTCACTAATGAGATAAATATTTGTTCTTAAAAGTAACAGTTTCAGCAATAAAACCAAAAATAAGAGTGACTTACTTTTCTTCCACTCATATTTATCCAGATATTCTTCTGACACTACATATGGGAAGGAACCTACCCCATTTCTCCAGTGTTACATAAAACTATGAATTACGAAGTTATGCAATAATAAACATTAACAAGTTTCTCAGCTTTTCTTTAACCCTGGATCTCATGCATATTAGTAAAAAACAAACCAAAATGGAAGAGTAAAACAGTAAGAATCGACAATCTCTGCAGGAAGCTGTTAGCTGCTGGTAGGCCTCCTAAGTGGCTGCAGCCTTTGGGGTGGAAGAGATGTGACCCCAAAAGCTGGTGTTTCTCCTGTCCGTGGCCATGGATGCTTCCAGGTCACCAGCTGCTGCCAAGTTCATGCTCAAGAAATGAAATCCTTGGGTATTTATTTTTAAGTGTACCTTTCCCCACATTATCATCTTGTGTATCAGTGAGCACTGGGTTTAGAGATCCCTCTTTATGAGGTAGATCATCCAGGGCTACACAGAAAAGGGGTACCAGAAGCCTTGGTGACAGCTTTTACTCAGGATCATGCAGTCATGGGGGTTGATAAAGTTAGCTCATTTTAAAAAGACTTAATTTGGTTTGAGAAAGATGGCTCAAAGTGGGCAAAAGAGCTGCATCCTCAAAACAAGGAGGAGGGCAAGAACTGACTCCCCAAAGTTGTCCTCTGAGCTCCAGATGTGTGCCATGACACACACAGACACACAGACACACACAGGCATACACAGACACACACACAGACACACACACACACATGAACACACAGACACACAGACACACACAAACACACAGACACACACACACACACACACACGAACACCTCCTCTAAATCACACCACCCCCACCCCCCAAGCCTGCCACATGCATACAAAATCCTGAAGAGATTTGGTTTGACTTATTCTTTTTTTATAAGAACTTTTGTTGTTAATTCCAATTTGGAAATGGATGCCAGTTTGTTTCTTTTTTTTCACCCTGTTTCAAATTTTAAAACAATTGCATGTTTACAGAATTCCCTCACTCGCCACACGTGACTCTAATAGTTCTTTATGAATACCATACTTGTCTAGATTTGTACAGACAAGATAGCTGGCTACAGCTCTCTTTTTAAAATGGATTTTTCATCTTAGTTTAGTAAACTGAGCCAGGCTCTCTACCCAAAGAACAATTTCTAAATTTTCTTTGACCAAAACATCTCCAAAATGAAGCTGTGCATCTTTATGATGCTGCGGTAAAACAGCCTATCATTCAGGTGAGCTGTTCACCATCTTTATTACTACCACTAACTAAAGAGAAATACAAAGGCCTCGCGCCCTTGACAGTCTTCGCTGGCTCTCTCCATCGGTATTCTCCACAGACTTCTAAACACGTTAGTGCAGCGGTTCAGATGTCTCACAGGGCTTGAGCACAGCTGTAAACGTAAAACACACCTGCAGTTTTTTGGGATGATTTGCTTGGCTCTGATTTCTTTGTATCCCCTAAAGCCTTTGAATTCTCACGCAGCCTTTTTGGGGCCTCTTTTTTCCCCTTACAGGGAGGAGGTACTTGTTGATGGTGCCTCTGAAGACAGAGACCATGACTATTACAACTCCATCCCGGGGAAGCAGCCACCTGAAGGCGGCATTTCAGATGTGCGGATCCAGGCTCAAGCTACCGACCAAATGGCTTACTGCCCTATCCGGTGTGAAAAGTTGTGCTATTTGGTAAGCATTGTTTTATTGTTCCTGGTACCACAGGTGTGATTCTGTTCTTAACCACTAGAGCCCTCGATTTGAGGATTTTCAAATGTGAAGGTACCATTTTCTTCAAAGGTGGGGTAAATCACAGCCTATGTTGGATCATTTTTACTCTCAGTACCCTATCCAGGCTTTCTAGATGACCTCATATCGGTCTTCCCTTGGAACATGAAAAGCACCCAATGCACTGCTGTCATCTTTACCCTCCCACCTGCCCCAGTCCTCCTGAGTCACTGTGTCCCTGAATATAATCCCCCCCTGTGCTCTGACCCTCCTCTCCTGCCAGCCCTATGGCCTTGTTCAAAATAACTCCATTGGCTCTTTCTCTTCTGCCTGTGGATAAGCTTTGGCTGCTGCAACCCACTGACACCACCTCACCTTTTCATTCCCACTTCTAAGGCCATTGTCTTCATCCTGGCTCTCTCACACACACACTGAGACCTTAACTCTGCTTGGCAACCCGGGGTAAATGAGTTTTATGTAGGCCACTAGGGACTTCTTTGCTAAATGAATTTCTCCCTTTAGTAATCTTCCTCCATCTTTAGAGCTGGCACCCACTGGATGAGTCCTCTTCTGTTGGCTTCCAAACATTATTTCTTCTTGGTGCTCCCTTCCTGAATCTTTCACGTCTGCCCCAGGTCCCTCTATCTCAACATTTTTAGTATAATTGAAAGAATCCTACAGTGAACACCTGCATATATTACATGTGACTCATTACGCTTGTTTTATCACATGGGATGCCACAATCCATCTTCAATTTTTTTTTTGCATATTTGTGTATGGTGTGTGTGTGTGTGTGTGTGTGTGTGTTTGTGTGTGTGTATTTGTATGTAAGCACACATGGAGGTCCGGTTGATGTCCATCATTTTTCTCTGTATTTATTTAGACAGGGTCTTTTGCCTATTTACTTAGTCAAGTACCCAGCTTGCTTGAGGGATTCTCCCTTGCTGCTTCCTGTGCTCTGGGATTGTTGGGAGCTGTCTGGCATTTATATGGGTTCTAAGAATCTGAACCACAGTCTTTAGGCTTGTCTGGAAAGCTTTCTATCCAGCAAGCCAGTTCCACTTATTTCTGTTCCTTTGAAAAGTGAGTTGAAGCCGGGTATTGGTGGCACACGCCTTTAGTCCCAGCACTTGGGAGGCAGAGGCAGGCGGATTTCGAGGCCAGCCTGGTCTACAGAGTGAGTTCCAGGACAGCCAGAGCTCTCATATTTTCTTCTATTTTCTCATGGAGACCCCAGCCCTACCTTGCCCTGGTGTAAGCATTTTCAGTTGCTTCTCTTAGGCTTAGGTCTTGCCTCTAGCCCAAGGGCACACTGGTCCTCTAGCTTTTCTACTTCAACCCTTCCATGTCCCCTAAGATCTAATACCAAACTGCATTGCCCTGAGACTCACTGTGTAGCCCTGGCGTGGAATTCTGCTATCCACCGTTCTCTGCCCTGTGAGTTCAGGATCCAGGGCACTGTACCATGTCCCGCTCAATCTCCTATCTAGTCATATTTATTCTGCTACTCACCTCTTTCACTCATTTTGCCTTTCCTTACATTTAGAAGCCCATGTCAACTTGTGCCCAATATCTACCCTTCTACCATGTGAGTATCTTTTTTTATCTAGTCAGACTTTATTCAAGTTCTGGTTCTACTTGCCTAAATGATTCTGAGAGCCCTTATCCGCACTGATTTCAAGCCCTCAAGCCCCCTTACATACTATTGTCAGATAAAGAGATTCATTTATTTTGATTTTTAGCTGTGTGCAGTGTGTGTGTGCATGCTGCAGTGTGCATGTTGAGGTCAAAGGACAATCTGAAGGTGAGTCCTTTCTGGAGCTCTCTCTCTTTCTCTCTCTCTGTCTGGCTCTGGCTTTCTCTTTCTATCTCTGGCTAGCAGTTCTGGGAGCTTCTGGGCATTTACTCACCCCTGCCTCCCATTTCACCCACCCATGCACTGGGATTACAGCATTCTACTTCATAGGGTTTTGCCCGGACTCTCAGGATAGAACTCCAACCTTCACGCTTGCTCAGTAGGTACTTTGCATATTGATCCATCATCTCTCCAGGCCCAGATGAGTTTTTCTTCTCCAAGGCATTGGCACATCTTCATTCCACTGCTGGAGATGATGAGTGCAAAGGTAGGGATAGCCGAAGCCCTCTGATTGGCTGAGGTTTTTCAAGAGTAACAAACGAACCCCAGCAGAGCAAGGTTCTAGTTTGTCGTCCCCAAAGCAGGTAGCAGCTGGGATAGCTCAGTTTGTACTGTGTCTGCTGTACAAGCTTGAGGGTCTGAGTGAGATGAATCCCCTGGACCCACATTAAAAGCACAGTCAGGTGAGGTGGCATGGGCTTATTTTCCCAGTGCTGCAGAGGGGGTAAGAGACAGCCAACTAGGGTTCCCTGGTCTGCTAGCCCAGTCTATCTCAGAGAGCCCCTAATTTCCCCTGGTCAGCCAGCCTGGCCTCTGGTTTCAGTGAGTGACTAAAACCCAATATACCAGGTAGATGGCCGCTGAAGAATGACACCCAATATTAACCTCTGCAGTCCATACTTACGTGAACACACACTCACAAATACATCCACAGACATACACACACAAAGTAATTAAGCATCACTTTCTAGCTGACACTGTAAATGCTGGAATATGACTTCAGCAGCAGAGGAAGGGACTCTGAAGACACAGGACGTGGGCAGTCCTTTCAACACCCCCAAACTTCAGATCCACATTTGCAAATAACTCCAAAAGGGCAGCCACCGAGTACTATTCTCTCCCACCCAGATCCTGTTTCCAAACTGTCAGAAAGTAAAGTTGTCTGCTCTATTTTCCTGAAAGCTCTCGTTTTCTTTATAAACATGCCCTCTTGATAAACATCCTGCATTCTGTCGTTTGTACAGCCTGGGAACTCCACATGCAGCGGTGTGTATAAGAACTGTATGGGACGGAGCAGGCCAATAGGTAGGTACAATGCCTCTCCGGCTGCCACCCCAACTCCTTCTAAGCCATACGACTGTGTAGGCCCCTGCTCTTATAGGGCAGACATGGGACTAAATGTGCAGCCGTTGTGCTGCCTGCTTCCCAGGGAAGCCAGAATTCTATTGTTTATTGTTCAACAGCCCCACACTTCTCCCTTGCTCTCATCTGATCCCCAAGGGGGTGGCTGTACCACTGGGTTCTGCATTACTTTGACATCATGAAAACTCTCACGGAAACGAGATGCCTGGAAGTCCCATTCCAAAGACTAGTCCCAGTCCATGCTATATTAGTATGAAAACCAGTGCTCACTCCACTCTGGTTAAGACAAAACCTGAGTTCTAGTTTGGCAAAGGAATCAAGAGAGCTAACTGACTGCACCAATAACTCCTACCCTCCACCTCCCCCGGGAGCTCTGCACTCATCCCCGTGTGTGCTCATGCTGTGGGGCAAGACAAACACAGGGCCTCCAGCGTCATGTTAGAAACATGTTTATTATGCTGCCAGCTAGTGGCTTCATTCTTCCCACCTGTCGGGACTATTTATTCATTTAGGAAGGTAAGTCCTGAAGGGTTAGGTGGGGAAGGAATTGGGCATCCACTTTGAGGGACTCAGTGACCCCTCATTTGTCACCTTTCATATCTATTTCTGCCATCGTAGCCTACTATTTTATTTTTATATAGCAGCGAAACAGTAGCTTATCTCTGATTTTCACCATTCTACATGCTGCATGAGAAGATCTGTGAGCGAGGACAGCGTTTTAACTTTCTAAAAGCTCAGTTTCTTTTTTGATAGAAATTAAAATTCCACTGTGGTGTTTACCTTAAATCCCAGCACTCTATTGGCAGAGAGCTTAGAGTTCAAGGCCAGCCTGGGCTATGTAATGAGTTTTGAGCCAGCCAGGGCTACATAGTGAAACTATGTCTCAAAAAAATTTTTTTTATTATAAAATTCTTTACAGTCAATGAAATCGTGCCCTCTTGGAATGGAGACTCCTTCTGTCCTTCCTCCTACTTCCCTCCTCCTGGGAATTCCTAGAATTTGGCCTGTACCTGGTAGGAGCTTGTCCTGTTTGAACCTCTCTGTGATATTGGCAGCACGTTCTCCCGTGTGAGGCTGACTTGTTCTGTCTCTCACACCGCTGCATTTATTCAACAGTTCCCTCAGTGATATCTATTGAGGCCTCTCACAGCACTTAGTATAAGAGCACATGTTCATCTACATTCAGAGAATGGGACGAGGTCTCATTGGATTAGGTCTTTCTGATTTGCAGCTCTTGACGTTGCTTAGGGAAGTATCGTCCAGGCTGCAACTGCCTTGCAATGATCTGTTAGTCACTTTTTCTTTGTGAAAATGTAAAGCAGGTTCCCTAGCCCGTAACTCCATTCGACTAAGCAAGCAGTCACATGTCACAAAATGCACAAATGCAGTGCCCTGGCAACCCTTCCCTCAGGAGACACTGGACAAACAGAAGCGCAGGGAACAAGGAGCAGGTACCAAGAGTGGAGTCTTCCCACTGGGCCTCTCTCTCACCATCATATGAGAGCTGGTGTGAGCTTGTCCTGTTTGGACCACATCAAAGGGGGCGAGAGACTGAGGAATAGAAGAAGGAATGTTGTTTTACAGTAAGGCGGTCAAGAGCCACGGTCTTGGGAATAACTTCACGATGATCCTGGAGCACGTACAGCTGACGTTTATGAATGTGCTCATTTAGAGACGCAAAAAAAAAAAAAAAAAAAAAATTCACCCCAGCATCCTTACAACACAGACATTTGGATGGATAGTCTTTCATGCTATCAGATCATGAGAGATTGTGCTAATACCCATGCATCCAGTAACAGTCATGGGCCAGACATGTGATGCTTTGCAGCTGTGAGCAAGGCGGATGTTACCCTTGCTTTTGTGGACCGTGCAGCCTAGATGTAGGACAGACCTTAAGCCAGTAAGGAGGGTGGGAGGATTAACCGCTCCCATGGAATGGTCTTCAAGGCGTAAGTACAAGCCTCCAGGAAAGCAGAGAGCCCGCTAGTCTTGAGCAAAGAGAGATTTGAGTTGCTGCCCGAGGTTTAAGTGGCAGCCATACTGCAGAAGGCCAATGCGACCTCCAGCAGGGACTGGAAGTAAAGCCGGATTGACAGAGAAGTTCTGCAGAGGAGTAACTAGAAGGTTTTTAAATCTCTGAGACACGTGATTGGGTTTTCAGTTTTAAAAGAGCATCTGGCCAGTGTGTGTAGCCTGAGATGGCTTGGGAGGGAACAGGCTGAGGGGAGAGGCCACTCCAGCAGGTACAGTTAAACACCAGCGATCACCGCAAGGCTGAGCTTGGTGAGAAGAGGAGAAGAGGGCCAGAGTTTCTGGCCTTAGGAGCTTGTAGTAGTCAGGTTTCTCTAGAGTCACAGAGCTCATGGAATGTCTCCACAGATTAAGGAAAATATTGAAATGATTTACATTCTACAGTCCAACTAATCCAACAGTGGGCAGCTGTGAGTGGGAGGTCCAAGAATCTAGCAGTTGCTCAGTCCCAAGAGGCTGGGGGTTTCAGCTGGTCTTCTGTCTAAGCTGGAGTCCTGAAGAAGTAGGTTCCAACAGATGTGCTGGCTAGTAAGTGCAAGCAGGCAAAGAAGAATGAACCATTCCTTCTTTCATTGTCCTTATGGAGGCCTCCAGCAGAAGCTATGGCCCAGATGAAGGGCATGCACCACCATGCCTGGACCTAAGCTGTTTTTTACTTGGAACTTGCTCTGTCCCAGGCTGGCCTTGAACTCAGAGTTCTGCTTGCCTTTGTCTCCTGGGATTAAAGGTGTGTACTATTTTGACTGGGCGTAAGCTTTTCATGGCCACTATGCCTCAAGATCCAGTTCAAAATCATGTATCAAGATCCAGGATCAAAAGCCTGTGTCTTCCAGCCTCAAGATCTGGATCGCAGGTGTGCTCTCCATTTCTGCATTTCATTCCAGATGTACTCAGGTTGACAGCCAGGGATAGCCATCACAGAACTGTATTCCTTTCCTTCATTCGTTTACTTCTAAGTTAATTTGGTGTAAAGGAAGTAAGACTCTGTATTAAGTAACAAGCCTTTAAAGGGGGGTTAGTGATAGCGTTCACATTCAATATGATAGATTTCCTTTCCTCCTGGACTATCACCTCAATCTGGCCCTGTTTGCTCTACAGGTCGTTGCTTTCATTGGCCATTTCTTCAGGTCTTCCTGCATACCTCTCCCATCTGTTATTGCCAGTGGCACAGCTGACAAATGGAATACCTCAGGGAGGGGAGGGGAGGGGAGGGGAGCAGGGAAAGGGTGCTTTTTCCTCAGAGACCGAAGTGTCAGTGTTTAGTCCTTGTTGGGGCGGGTATGCGTGACACACAGCTTCCTGTTGATCTTCAACTCAGCCATGATTTACATGGCAAAAATATAATGCCCTGCTCATTGCTAACCTCTCCAGGTGTCCCACCCGAGAGAGCGGGGCAGGGTGCCGCACCATCCCTGAGGCACTTCTGGAGAGTGGATCTCTTTGATGACCCCAGCTATGTCAATACACAGGCTCTTCAGAGTATGCACAGCTATGCTGGAAATCAAAGCTCAGCTCTGCCACAGGAGAGCCCCTGGCACCTCGGAAGTAAGTGCCTTCCCACTACCTGTATTTATTTCCTGGTTTTCGGCAACAAGCCACCACTAAGTCAATCACTGTGCACGTTGTGCCTGAGAATAGCTCCCAATTCTACCAGTTATGAAGGTCGAGTGACCAAGCCAAGCTGTTGGCAGCACTGACTCCTCTCGATGCTCTGACCAATCTGCCTAGTGCCCCTGTCCTCACTTCTGTGGCTAATTGGTGACTGTCAACAATGCTTGGCTCACAGGCACTCACTCCAATAGCTTACATCCTCTGCCTCTTGAGGCTGGACAAGTCACTGCATTTTGAGTGGGATGAGGTGGTTGTGCAAGATCCTTAATGAGATTATATCTAAGAGGCCCTTTTACCAAATTTAGACAGGTGACTAAGACTTCGACATGTCTTTTGGGAGACCACTATGATCAGGCACCATCTTTCATTTAAAAACTATTTCCTTGGCTTCATCTTTGGGGAGTTACAATGATTCCTTCCTTCCTGCCTCCCTTCCTTCCTTCCTTCCTTCCTTCCTCCCTCCCTCCCTCCCTCCCTCCCTCCTTCCCTTCCTTTCTTCTTTCTTTTCTTCTCTCCTTCCTTCCTTTCTTTTTTCTCTTCTTTTCTTTCTTTTTTCCTTTCTTTCTAGCTTGTTTTGTTTGGGGAGTATTACATTTATTTGTTCATTTTTGTGTGCTCATACACATGAATGAATACAAGGGCATTCGGGGCAAGCTGCAGGGCGCTCGCTCTCTCTCCACCCCGTGTGTCTGGCCGGTACACTTGGATGTGAAGCTTGCAGGCAAGTAAGTGCTTTTACCTCTTAGTTTCTTGACCTCTTAACTGTTAACTGTTGGTGAATAATGAATCAGGTCTTTGTAGACATGTTATATATTTTAATGATTCAGCACATGAGTTATTTTATTTAATTTTTAAATTTTTATTGGTATTTTATTTACATTTCAAATGTTATCCCCTTTTCTGGTCCCCCCACCCAAGCCCTCTATCCCATTCCCCCTCCCCCTGTTTCTATGTGGGTGCTCCTCCACCCACCCACCTACTCCCACCTCCCTGCCCTGGCATTCCCCTACACTGGGGCCTTCACAGGACCAAGGGCCTCTTCTCCCATTGATGCCCAACAAGGCCATCCTCTGCTACATATGTGGCTGGAGCCATGGGTCCCTCCATGTGTACTCTTTGGCTGGGGGTTTAGTCCCTGGGAGCGCTGGTGGGTCTGGTTGGTTGATATTGTTCTTCCTATAGTGTTGCAAACCCCTTCAGATCCTTCAGTCTTTAACTCCTCCATTGGGGACCCCGTAGCACATGGTTTTGAATAATTCTTCCATCACTGAATTTACTTCCATTACTTCTGAGTCTCTGATGTGTGTTTTTGATCAAGGGAGGGCACACAGAGCCAGCTAGTAAGCCTGAAATGGCTTCTTTGCATGAGGAACAGTGGACATTATGTCTCTTCTGTTTCGTGTCATTGCTCATGTAATCACCTCAGCTGCCCTAATAATACAGCCCCGAAATGAGAACTCTGTTCTCCAACCTTAAACCTCAACTGTGGGTCGGATACAACGGAGTGAGCAATCGTGTTTTGGTGAGCTTGCTTGAGGGTGGTAAATGTATAAGTAGGAATGAATCAATAAATCTAAATAAGCCCAAAGCCTAAAATCATTTAAAAAATAAACAACAATGTTTTTCACAAGATACTGTGCTCAGAGGTTGGTGTGGTACCAGCCTTGACTTACTCCGAAGCTGGGGAGGCTGCCCCTGAGGAGACCCCCAAGGAGGCCTGGTTGCTACCCATGTGGTTTCTGCAGAGCTGCCAAAAGTGAGCTTTTCAGGTAGGGCAGCTGTGAGCTGATACGGTCAAAGGAGATTTTGTCAGGTCTGGCCTTCAGCAGAACCTTAACTGTCTAGATGACGTGAGCCCCCACAATCAGCAGTGACCCAGGTCGTCGGACTTCGTGGGACTTCTGGTAGAAAGATGATTAGTCATCACTCTCACTCCAACCAGGCTTGCTCTCTGGAACTGTACACCAAGGTGGAAGTTGGCATATCTGGTCTCTATGGGCACCACCACCTAGATGCACAGGAAGAAAGTTTGCCTGGGTGAAGGTGGCAGTGGAACACACTTCAGGCCTGTGAGTGCTTTGGACAACTCCTCAGAGAGCCTGTGTGTTCTGCCAGCATTGTCCTACACTGGGCCCAAGAATCTGTCTAGATGTGGGCCACCAATGGTAGGCCATCTAGGAGTTGACCACGCCAGGATGGAACTGTGAAGGGAGAGGCAGTTGGTTCTTCCTTGAAGGAAGTTCACCTTTATCCGTCACAGAGAACATAAGATATTCATTTCACATTGTTAAAGTGAGTTCCTGAGGTTGTCCAGAGGGAAATGTCCTGTGTGGATAAGGCAATATTTGTTATAGAAATGGCTTCCAAGGTAACTTAGTAGACTTAGCCTTCTGTTAGAGATGAAGAGTAACAGGATGTGGCAGTGTTAATCCACAGTAGCTAATCTCTGCTCAGCCAAGGCTGCCTTGTCCTGACCACAGTGTTTCTGCTTTTACCCTTCCCTTCTATCTGCACTGATATCAGTATCTGTGCTAATGCTTTCCCAAGGTTCATCTCCTATTAGGATTCAATGTGCGCAGCCTCCTGGGCTTTCTGGCACCCCTTGAAGTTAATGTCAGCTTGCTATTCCTTCATCCAAAAATCAAATCCCAGTCCAAATGCATTTATTTTTATTTGTATTTCATGTGCAATGGTGTTTTGCCTGCGTGGATATCAATGTGAGGGTGTTGGAGACTCTGGATCTGGAATTACAGAGAGTTGTGAGCTGCTATGTGGGTGCTGGGAACTGAACCCAGGTCCTCTGGAAGATTGGCCAGTGCTTTTAGCTACTGAGTCATCTCTCCAGCACATGCCCCCAAATGCATTTTTAAAATGTTAGTTTAAGAAAATCTTATGATGGGACAGAGCAGTGGTCATTTTCTTCTAATCTATCTATCTATCTATCTATCTATCTATCTATCTATCTATCTATCTTTCTATAGATATATATTCCCTTAAATAGACCTCAGCCTCTCTTTTGTTCCTCCAGTTTCCCTCTTCCTTCAAAATTCTTTTAGCCTTCCCTTCTACCTGTGCTCAGAGGCTGGTGTGGTACCAGCCTTGACTTGCTCCAAAGCTGGGGAAGCTGCCAGTTCCTTCTCACTCTCTAACATCTAAGTGGGACCCTATACAATATGGCACGCAGCATCCAATGGCTGCCATTATCACCTGCCAAAGTGCCTTCCCTCTCTGCACTCAAACTAGCTGATGGCATAGAATAATAGGGGTGCAGCTGTGCTGAGACTCACATTCCCAAAGGGGCAGCAGTCACTGGTGTGCTGATGCACAGGGACTCTGAAGACTGAGCCATAGATGACAGGGCTTGCTTCAACCCTGGCTCAGCTTTGTCAGCTGACTCTCGTCCATTGCCTTGCCGTCTGTGGGCTTCGCTGTGCCTCCTGCCATCCCCCTCTGCATGTTTGCCTAGGCCAGATGCTGAGGGTGTGCTTCTCTGACGTCTTCTCTCTTTTCAGCCCGTTTCACATTGATATGCGTGTGAGAGTTTAAAATTTGTTTCAGGAGCCAAGATATCTAACAAGGAGGCATGCAAAGTCCTTGGCAGTGTGGTTTCCCCAATAGCTTTACTGTTGTTTTATTGTCCTGTGGATCCCTGGTAATGTATCTTCTTGGGCTGTTTTTATTATTCAAGTATGCCTTTGTTAGTTTTATTGATTTCATTGATTTTGCTAAAGCATTTGGGCTTATTTTTTTCCTATGTGATTAATCTCTCTCTCTCTCTCTCTCTCTCTCTCTCTCTTTTTTTTTTAACTCTACCACGTTTTGTACATATATCTTTTTGATTAGTTTTCTTTTTGTCTGGCTTCTGCTGCATTTTCTTTTATAGGCTATATAACTTTATTACCTCTTGGCCCTTTATACTTGGCATGAGATAATGAATCTGGCTTACTTTCTTGTGGATCAGCCTTCCTAGCACTGCTGACTGAGTGCTATCTTCCTTCCCAAACACCACTCTGGTTCACTAAGCTCACACATGTGCTCCTATTTCTGGGCTCCTCCTTACACTTCCTCTATTGGGCAGTCTTTTTGTTCTACACTACCGTACTTATTACCAAATACTAAATTGATATAGCTTTGTAACTTTCTTTCTTTCTTTCTTTCTTTCTTTCTTTCTTTCTTTCTTTCTTTCTTTTTTTTTTTTTTTGGTTTTTTTGAGACAGGGTTTCTTTGTATAGCCCTGTAGACCAGGCTGGCCTCGAACTCAGAAATCCGCCTGCCTCTGCCTCCCGAGTGCTGGGATTAAAGGCGTGTGCCACCACGCCCAGCTGCTTTGTAACTTTCTTAACAGGCACATAATCTTCCATTATATTACAAATATATTTTCTCTTGGTCTCTCCCCCTCCCCCTCTCCCCCTCCTCCTCTTCCTCCTCCTCCTCTTCCCCCCTCCCCTCCCTCCTCCCCCTCCATGGTCTCACTATGCAGACCAGGTTGGCCTTAAACTCAGAGATCCATCTGCCTCTGCCTGAGTGCTGGGACTGAAGGCTTGTGCGGCAGCCATGCCCTACTTCAGAGCACTACTTTAACCTCTCATCTACACTTAACATTTTGTTGTTGTTGTTGTTGTTGTTGTTATTGTTGTTGTTGTTAGAATGCCTAACGACTCTTCAGGTAATTTATGGAGGTGCACTTGCACTTTCAGTAATACAAGGAAACTGTCATTGTTCAATCTTCTGTCAGTCCTCAGTATTTACAGGTTTCACAATGGAGACTTAGCTTGCTCAGCAGAAATTATGGGTGACATATGGCAGCAGTCTACCTCCTGGTGACGTTCATACTTTAAGCACTCATTCAAACCAAGCATAGAGGCACCTATGGTCCCAACAGGAGGATCACAGGAATTTAAGACCTAACCGGGCTACATAGAGAATTTGGGGATAGCCTGGTCTACATAGTAAAGTTGTCTCACAGAGTGAAGAGAAACCAGCCAACTTCATGTCCTTTCGTGGGGCCTTCAGTGCCCCCAATCTTTCACATTTTGTGCTGTTTTATAGTGTTTTCTCTGTTTAAAATAGTCCTTGAGCATTGGTACTAAAGTGCTGTATAGTGTTTTTACGTGAAAGAAAGCTGTGAAGTTTCCTCACGAGAAAAGTCAGGTTTATAAAAACATTGATCAAGTATGAATTATAGTGCTATTAGCTGTGATTTCAGTGTTAACAAAATATGCGACACCCCTTATTTTTAGTCCAAAACACACAAAGTAAGGCTGTTTGTTAACTGGGGACACTGTTGTAGCCTGAGGCTTGTTGGAAAGGAGACCCCTTGTTTCCTGTAGAAGTGAAGGTTTGTTTTCAAATAATGCTGCATCTCCAGCAACTTTCTAAAGCACGATGCCTATAAATAGCCAGAACTGAGCCACCTCTCAGTGCCTGCAAAAGGACACGAGTCAGGTGCTGAGGGAAGAGGCTTGGAGCTGGACAATCTCATCAAAGTTTGCAGCTTCCTGTATCCTTAGATACTGGACTGCCCTGACATTTGCATGCATGCATTTCTAAAACTCAAAAGTAATGCAGTTGCTCATAGAATACAAATAACAATGAATGGGTTAACTGAGAAATGAAATCCTTCTGAACCCCAGTGCTGTACCCAACACTGTAGATGTTAATAGTTTCCTGCGATTACTATCCAAATGCTGGTGAATCACTGAGCATCTGCTACTTATCTCTCTGCCTGTCTCTACCTCACTAAGAAGTGAGCAATCCCCCTGCTCCTGCACGCCCATCTTCTGTCTCAGAGATGGGCCTATCGTGAGCACACAAGCAGGGGACATTCAGTAGTATGCCTCAGCCTTGAGCACCCACAGTGGGTGATGTGACCAGAGTTGACTTTTTGTTTTTGTTTCCCAAATTAACATACATAACCTTCGAAGTTAGAATGAGTTGGAAAGCCTATCACATTTTTTTCCTTCTAACAGAATTCGTTGCTAAGGAAACAGTTGAAATCGCTCAGCACACCGTGTCTTGTCCTTGTCTGAATCTGGGAAGCTATGTTAGAAACACTGTCTGCATCCCCAAGGCTGGCCCATGAGCCTTTGACTCTTCAAGATGATATAATGTCTGTTTTTCTTTTGTTTTGTCCTTGTCCAAAAGCTGTCCATAATTTTAGGACAAACCAAAAGTGCACACAACACTAAACTTCCTGCTTCCTCAGAATGCATTGCTCACATGCATTGCCTCATGCTCGTGCAGAGCCTGTCCCTGACATGGTGCATGCTCACATGCATTGCCTCCCGCTCCTGCAGAGCTTGTCCTTGACACAAACGCACATGGGGCTGCTCATTAGAAGTCTTCTACTGTGTCCAAGAACAAGCAGCACCAAAGCCAACTTCAAGTATTAGTCAACATCTGGATATGTTTCCTCAGGCTTTTTCTGGCAACAATAGGAAGAGAGATGATGATTTGTGGAGGAACATTCTTTTCAGTCATTAGCTTTAGATTTTTTTTTTTTACAAGATATGTTTGTGGTGCTAGCTATAACTGTCATATGACATTCTTATGTCAAATAGGCATTCTTAAGTAGGGCAGGGCTCCAACATACTGACATGGGAATTGGGCTATCCATAGAGTACTGAAGGCTGCCTACACCGATGACCTCACAGCATGGTGGAATACAAGTTGCACAGTTTGAGTCCAGTGCATCTCTCCTGGTGAGACCTTCCATGAGGGCTGTAAGTTCTCCGCTGTGTCAATGAGTGAAGAGTGCTTTCTGTGCAAAAGGTCCTCTGCATTTCAACACACAGTACTGCTTGCTCTCTATGGTGGTTTTTTCTTTTCTTTCTTTCTTTCTTTCTTCTTTTTAAAAATTACATTAAATATATGATTTTAAACAAAATTCATTCATAAACTTGATATAGTGAACTATTTTTGGTAAATTTAAAAAAGGTTTATTTATTTTAACTTTGTGAGTGTTTTGCCTCCATGTAGGTACACTGTGGGGCAATGGGCTATGCACAGACAGGTCTTGAACCCTGGTGGTACCCAATGGGTGGTAATTTCCACCTACATGGGACAGTAGGCATTCAACCATGTCTCCTGGACCCTTGGCTCCTGTCAAAGTTACTGTCCCCATAGCCCCCACAGGAGAGGCATGTGGCTATTAGTCATGTAGACAATGTCCCAAGCTTCTGGCCTTCTGGCTAGATTTCTCCCCACAGTTACCTAGCAATAACAAGATAACAAGCCCACTATAAGAGGGGCTGCTTAGTCCCTCCTTGCTCTCTAAACTCTCTCTTTCTCTAAGCTTTTACCCCTCTCTAAGCCTTCACCTACCTACCTTTCTTTCTTTCTTTCTTTCTTTCTTTCTTTCTTTCTTTCTTTCTTTCTTTCTTTCTTTCGTTTGTTTTTCAAGACAGGGCTTCTCTGTGTAGCCCTGGCTGTCCTGGAACTCACTCTGTAGACCAGGCTGGTTTCAAACTCAGAAATCTGCCTGTCTCTGACTCTCAAGTGCTGGGATTTAAGGCATGCGCCACCACTGCCTGGCTAGCCTTCACCTTTCTTACTCTCCAATTCTCTTTCTCTCTTTCCCTTCTCCCTTCTCTCCTCTTGGCCATGGCTGGTCTCTCTCTCTTTATCTTCTCTCTTTCCCTCTTTCTACAATAAAGCTTTAAAACCATTGACAGTCTCTTTTCATCAAGGCCCAGACTAAAGACACTCACCTACGTGGGAACCACCCAGTGTCTCCTCTTCCCCTGACCTCTCTTCCTTTCCCCTCCAGGGCCAAGTATCACCCTGGGACCCCTATTCTGTTCTCAGCTCCTCCATCGTATCCAGCGTGGGATGCCGGAGACTGAGAACCTGGTACTGGGGCTGCCCCTTGTCCACCCCACACTGTGTGGGGTCAGTGGCTTCACACAGCCAGATGCCCACCCGGGGTGCGTGGGAAGCATCTGGCAGTCCTCCCGTGTCTGCCTGCCCAGAGCACAGGAACTCTGGTCAGAGGCGGGCACACTCTCTCCTACTCCGCTCTTCCCCTACACCCACGGCCCCACAGTACACCACATTCATGTAGTGCTAATGGTGGTCAGAAGAGTGAACCAGATCCCTTGGAACTAGAGTTACAGGTAGTTATGGGCCAACTTGCAGGTCAAGTGCTTCTCACCTCTACATCATTTTCCTTCTTTCCCTTCCTTCCTTCCTTCCTTCCTTCCTTCCTTCCTTCCTTCTTTCCTTCCTTCCTTCTCTCTTTCCTTCCTTCCTTCTTTCCTTCCTTCCCTCTTTCCTTCCTTCCTTCCCTCCTTCCTTCCTTCCTCTTTCTCCTCCTTCCTTCTTCTCCTCTTTCCTTCCTTCATTCCCTTTCTTTCTCTCTCTCTTTCTTTCTTTCTTTCTTTCTTTCTTTCTTTCTTTCTTTCTCTTTCTTTCCTTCCTTCCTTCCTTCCTCCCTTCCTTCCTTTCCTCTTTCCTTCCTCCCTCCCTTCCTCCCTCCCTCCCTTCCTCCCTTCCTCCCATCCTCCCTCCCTTCCTTCCTTCCTTCCTTCCTTCCTTCCTTCCTTCCTTCTTTCTCTTTTTTTCTTTCATTCTTTTGCTTTGAGGAAAAGTCTCATTGACTTGTATAGGCTTGCCTCAAATTTGTTGTATAGCCCAGGCTAGACTTAACACTCTCAGCAGTCCTTCTGCTTCCATCTCCTACGTGCTGGGTTATAGGTGTGGTATGTCTAGGAGATGCCATGCATCTGGCAGCATTCTACCTCCTATGGACTTTTGTGTGCAGCTAGACAATTTGGAAAATGGAAGGGTTTGTTTTTTCATCCATTGACAGTGCCTTGGAGAGTGATTAAAAAGCCCAAGCTTCGGAGTCAGATGGTCCTTGTTTCAAATCTCAGCTCTACAACAGTAACACTGTTGTGGCTTTAAATAAGTAGTTTAGCTTCTCTCAAAATTCAATTTGGGGACCTGGTAAATTTTTAAAATAAAATAGCATGAATTATCTGAAGCCATCAACAAGTGCCTGTGATAATAAATTGCCTGGTAACCTTTCCTAGTGACAGAAGCTAAAGATGAAGTTCAAATTCACCTCTCAGTTAGAACCTGCCAGGACAATAGGTCCCCAGAGTTGTTTAAATGGCACCTTGGACACAGAAGGAAGAATGGACAGACTGACGAGGTGATAACTCTGTGATATGTCTTTTGTGTTTTGACTCTAGAGGCACCAGAAACCGTGCAGCCAGGAGCCACGGCCAAGCCCGGGAGCAAAGAGCCCGGGAGCAAAGAACCCGGGAGCACACTTGCTTTGCCACACATTAAACAGCAGCTGTGGGATGAGGAATGCTTCCACGGCAAGCTGAGCAGACGGGAAGCGGAGAAACTTTTGGTGAAGGATGGGGACTTTTTGGTTCGAGAGAGCATGACATCTCCTGGCCAGTTTGTACTGAGCGGACTGCAAGGTGGTCAGGCCAAGCATCTTCTCTTGGTGGATCCTGAAGGCAAGGTATGACTGAGTTCTCATTGTGCTCCACACTTTGCATCCACAGACAGTGTTTGAGAGAGGTCAAGGCTAAGTGTTAACACCTCCTGGAACCACACAGCCAGTACCAGTGGTGTGTGTGGTTAGCATTGGAAGCCGCCCTGGAGGGCCACGTGGAGGGCAGCCCCCTTGTGTCCTTCTCAGTTCAGTTCAGCAGGACAAAAACCTGTAGCCATAGTGGACTCCGGCAGGCGAATAAGATCACAGCCAAATTACAGCAAAGCAGAGTTAAATAACATAGAGGAGAGAACATGGTTTGTGGTGTGTGATACCAAGAATTGCAGCTTTCCTAAGGTTTAAGAAAACTGACAAACTTAGTTAAAATACAAATAAAATAGGAAATGTACTACAATGGGTATCATGTATATATATATATATATTTTTTTTTTTTTTCTTTTTTTCTTTTTGAGACAAGGTCTCTCTGTACTGTCCTGGTTGTTGTCCTGGGCTCTGTCAACCAGGTTGGACTTGAACTCACAGAAATACGACTGTATCTGCCTCCCAAGTGCTGAGATTAAAGACATGTGCCACCGCCACCCGGTGTAAAAGATTTCTATATGCAACTGTATGGCAACAAATTGAATAAACTAGAAGAAATGGACAGGTGTGAAAAAGCATATCACACCCCAGGACTGAATCCCAGGGAAATGGAGAATCTAAACATAATAAAATGAAGATAATTCTAAGCTCATGCTGAGAGGAGCACTTGAACTTGTTTGAGGAGGGTGTTGTCCCGACACCATGGCCCTATTTAGGGAAGATCTTCTCACCTCGAATGATCCAATCAAGTAACTCCTTCACAAGCTTGCCCGGCTGATTGGCTCTTAGATGATTCCAGATGGAATAAACTGACAATCAAGATTGACCATAACAAATAGGAAGAAGAATAAAAACTGTATGATCATCTCCATGAACATAGAACAGTCATTCTTCCACAGAATTCCATACCTTTTCATGATGGAAACACTTTTAAAAAGAGTAAGAAAACAGGAAGAAATTAATAGTAGTAAATGGATTTTCTAATGCAAAATAGGTTGAGTCTCATACATACAAAAACTATTCAAAAGGAAATTAAGAAAACAGTCACAGATATAATGGTGCAGTAGTAAAAAGGTGCTCAGGACTAAACTCAACTAAGAAGAAGAAATGCTTCTGCAGCGAAAACTATAAAACATCAATGAAAGGAACTAAGGAGACAAAATAAAAGGAAAGATTTCTCCTTCGTGTGTTCAAAGACTGAGCATTACTCAAATGTCCACACCACCAAAGCAAGCCACATACACAATTGCAATTTTTAAAAGAGAATTATATTTGAATTAATAATACATTTAAATAATTCTAAATTATTTTGTATTATTTTATTACTAATATAATAATTATTCTATTATTTTGTCAATTATATTGTTTTAATTATTTTAATAATAATTACATAATAATTTTTAAATAATAAAAAAACAATAAAGTCTGAATAAGCAAAACACCCTGTTCTGGAAGAACAGTAAAACAAAAGTACCCAAAGTTATGTTACAGAGCTACGTTAGTCAAAATAGTGGTGTTGACATAAAGTTAGGCATTCAGACCGATGGGACAGTGTAAAGAACCCAGGGATGAAGTCACATGTCCTGTCAAGTGATCATCAGGAAGATCACTCATTCTTCCTAAAGCAAACCCTGGGGAAAGGACGCTGTCCAAACGCAACGGGAAACTAATACACCCGTGCAGAAGGAGGAAACTGGATCCTTGCACTAGTAAGGAAATTAACTCAAATGGGTCAAAGACCCAGGAGAACACACAGGGCGGTGCTTCCATAACAATGGTCTTATAAACTGTTAGGTAAGACTGCCAGAATACAAGCTTCAAAAAGCAAACACAGAGAAGGGGTTCTGTGTTAAACTAAATGCCTTTGCACTGTAAAGTTTATACTCAGCCCAGAGAAGGTGGTCATCATTTGAAAGCTATGAGTTTATAGAGTTAACATTCAAAACACAGAAGGAAATCCTGCAATTCACAAAAACAGAGCAAAACAAGACATTCCTTCCAGGTTGAGACATTTCTCCAGAGAAGAGAAGAGAAGAGAAGAGAAGAGAAGAGAAGAGAAGAGAAGAGAAGAGAAGAGAAGAGAAGGCACGGGATGAGAGCAGCACCTCCATGAGAGGGTGCCCAGCATTTCTAAACAAGAAATTCGCGTCAAAGCCGCTAATAGCTTTCACCTCGAGTCTCTTAAGCTGGCGATTATCCAAAACCAGAAAACAGTTTGCAAAGTAGCAGTCTTACTTCTAGGCAATAGTCTAAAAAAGAACGGGAACCACCACCTTTAGGAGAGTTCCACTTGCTCATAGCAATGATATTCCAATGGCCAAGAACTGGAAATAATTTCTGAGTTCGTGGATGAGAGGAGAAAGAAGATATGCTGCATACATATCAAGGAGCACTGTCCAGCCACATGAAGGACAGCATGCCACATGCTGTTGTGTTCTGGAGGATGTTGAGTGGCATTTTGTTAAGCAAAACCCAGCCAGTCTCTGGACAGATCACTTGGTCTCACCTAGATGAGGTATCTTAAAAAGTCAGACTCACCAAAACGTAAAGTGCTATGGTGGCTATCAAGGTTGGGAGCGGGGGTGGGGAGTCATGGTTCTGAAAGTAGCAGAGTTTCAACTGGACAAAGTTTGAGTTGACAGTATTGGACTACACACTTCAAGTCTCACGTAATGGCCTTTTAAAAAGTCACAGGGCTCTTAAAAGCTTCTGTGGATGGGGTTGCAAAGGCAAATGTTTGCAGGGCCTGACCACAATATAAGGAAGCAGAAGTGTGTAAGTAATGGAGTGAACAGAGGGTGTGGCTCACTCTGCTGCATTGCAAAGCAGTCACCACCACTCAGCTCTGCCCAACTGCTGCCATGCAGAGGAGGCGCCCAGGAGGGCCCGGCTTATTTTGCCAAGCCACCAAATGGAGTTTTCTGTGCATGCTCTTCAGTTTCAACTTAGAATACTTTAAAGTTTCTGATATAATGACATCTGGTGCATTTGTCCAAAGTGGCTGGTTTTGGTCTTCATACTAGAAGGGTTATCCAGACAGCTATCTGTAGGGTTGACTGGAGAGCACAGTGGAGGGTGGGAGGCAGGCAGAGACAATAACTGTGTGCCCCAGGGTAGGAACTGCCAAATCCTGCGCCAGAGTGTTGGCTGGAGAAACATGGAGGGAGAAGATAGACAAGCTGGGGATTAAGAGCACAGCAGGATTGGTCAGCTACACTGGAGCAGGAAGAGAGAGAAGATTCATTAAGGTTCGAAGGCCTAGGGAACACACTAAAGCCACTGTCTCCTTTTCCTTGTCTTGCATGCTTACAAAGCTAAGGACACACTCTCTCATAGCTCTAGCATAATGATCAAAAGCAGGAAATTCAATTATAGATCTTATCATCTGATTTATAGTCGATATTCAAATTCTACCAGTTATTCCAGTATGGTTAAACCGATATGCAGACAGGGCCCCTGCAGGAGGGTAGCAGAATTACTAAGTAGGTGCGTTGCTAGTGGTAGGACTTCGATCTCCTGGCAGATTGCACTGTCTACATAGGAACCCATGGAGACAGTGAAGCATGTAGGGCAGATGCATGATAATGTTAGGAGGAGATTCTGCAAATCCATTTCCTCCAGCAGGCAGGCAGTGAGTACCGCGGTGAAACAGGTATTTACGAACCAGCTATTGTTAAAGAAGCTTGCAGGAAGATGACTCCCAGTGCATCTTAGGAGTGTCTCGGAGGAGACAGGAGCTGTGTTGAGGTTCTAAGGAGAGGCAGGACTTCTCTGAGGGCTCTGCTTTGAGGAGAGACGGGGCTAACATAAAAGCACTCCACTTTAGGAAGATAGTTGTAATCCTGGGACTGTGCCTGAACACACATCAGCTAGATATTTATAGAAGCGTTGAGGTGACAGAATCCATCAAGTGCAGCACTGTAGAGAGGCTGGCTGCACATCTGGATTGAATGACAAGTGCTTGCCATTGTCTGAACTTGTAAGACTGCTACTGCAAAAGGGGAATGGGCAAAGATAAACTGGTGTATTAAGGAGGACAGAACTGAGAAGCACCTGTCCTTCACTCAGCAAAACAACTTCTTAGGGACACTCCCCTGCAACTGCTTACATCTTTCAGAACTGCTATTTTTGTTTGTTTGTTTTTTTGTTTTTCAAGACAAGAGTTTCTCTGTGTAGCCCTGGCTGTCCTGGAACTCACTCTGTAGACCAGGCTGGCCTCCCTCGAACTCAGAAATCCACCTGCCCCTATCTCCCAAATGCTGGGATTAAAGGCATGCACCACCATGCCCGCCTCAGAAATGCTGTTATTCAATCTAAATATATGTATGTTCCTTTTCCAGGTGAGGACCAAGGACCATGTGTTTGATAATGTTGGCCACCTTATCAAATACCATATGGATAATAATTTGCCAATCATCTCTTCTGGAAGTGAAGTACGCCTTAAACAACCAATAAGCAAATATAATAACACAGGACTTTTGCCCTCCAAGAAATGGTGACTCCCTGAACTGTGTCAGCGCTATCAGAAGCAAATTCCTTTGGTGCCAGGAACAGTGACCGTTCAACCCTTTTCTTCACATAAAGTAGAACACAAACTGTGAAACATGTCTTTCTTAGACCACCACGGACCAGGTCTTTTATAAAACATAGAAGTAACAAACTATCTTCTGAATATGAAAATCAGAGAATAATAATTTTGGTCCATTTGAAAATGTGATACTCATCTGCACGGAGGTCACTTTTTAAAGGTCACATTGCATTGATGAAAAGCTAAAAGCACAACTACAATTTCATATGCTAAAGACAACTTGAACTGCTCAGGCAGTGGTATGTGCCTTTACCTTGATAATTCGGGGACATTTTCCTATGGGGGAGATTGGTTCCAAGTGTCTTCACGTTCTATAGCTACAGAACCAGTTGCCAAAAAAACGTTCTTCCTTGCTAAAAACAGCAAGAAGAAGCATTTTGACTAATAGTGTTGACTTTATTACATTTTGTTTAGTAGCACCTTTTTGCTGCCATGGTAACGATGACACTGACATCAAATTCAGACTGTGTGCTTGTGTAATGAAAGCAAACACCGCTGATGGCTTCCCAATTCTGTCTCATTTACTGGTTGAAAGGTTGGGGCTCAAATTCAGTTGCCAGCGTTCCTCAGTCTTTGCTATCTGAACTGTTCGTAGGCAGCATGGGACACATTCAGGAAGCCAAATCTCTTGGTTAGTTCTGATTTGGAGTATATGGTTACAAAAGACAGCAAACAAAGCCAGTGTTCTTCATGCACATCCCATACTGGTGCCATTGAGAAGACATAAGGTAATTTAAATTATACAAGAATCTCCTTGTGATTGGCTGCCACTCTGCCCTGATGTCACCTCAGTATGTGTCCTGTCACCCTCTCTACATGTGATCAGACAATGCAGAAGGGCTGGGAAAGGTCTGCTACACACCGGACAATGGTTCAACCAGTGGTGAGATTAAGAATTCTCAGAGAAGCCCTAGGCTCAGACTATTCATCACTGTGAGTCTTGGCAGGTTGCTAAACCTGTCTGGATTCCAGTTTTCTTGTCCATAAGATGAGGGAGCTTGAGGTACACTCAGAGGGCCGTTGCTATCCTAACATGATAGTTTTTTTCTTTGTTAGAAGTTAACACTG
>LR749757.1:1147159-1253717 GCA_902729485.2 Mus minutoides
GTATAGTGGATCTGGTTGTTTTTAGTAATAGCAGAAATGCTTCAGTCAGTCCTTACTTGTCTGTGCATATAAAGATACAGTCATTACAGGAGAGGGAGGGAGGGAGAGAGAGAGAGAGAGAGAGAGAGAGAGAGAGAGAGAGAGAGAGAGAGAGATCCTGAGCTTTCTGGATAGTTATCTCAACACCACTTCATTTTGGCTAAGTAGAGACAACGTAACCTTTGTGATTATGATGTACTTGGTAAGCTTTAAGTATAGTATGGGATTGTTCCTATGGGTAGAAATCATCAGAAGTCCAGTACATTGAAGCCTGGCATTTTTACATAACAACTCACCATTTTATTTCTGTTGCCACTGGCCTCTTAGGTAGGTTTGTTTCCTTTCCACAGCTAGAAAGTCATGTATATTTCATTGATTTTCCTCCATATATCTTAGGTCTTAATCATTTTTCTCCATAAAAGGGATCAGCATAGTGATAGGAACTTGTAGGCAACCTGCAGCAGAGACAGGGTGGGCCTCTTGCCTCCTTCTAGCTGAGGAACGCAGACTAGGTGGCTAGTGGAGTTCCAGATGCAGGGGGCACTGATGGTGTGAGCCGCACACATGGGCAGTCAGAGCTGGACTGGTGCTGCTGTAGCCTGGGAGGCAGCTGCTGCGCTTTCTGATGCCAGAGACACTGCTCACCAACCCTAAAAGATGTAAGAAATGTCTGCATGTGGTCTTAATCTCATAGTCTCAACCTCTATTTTAAAATGGTGGTTCATTTGCCTATAAATAGCTGTAAATGAGTTTTCTTTAAAAAAAAATAAATGATTATTGCTCTATGACAGCTGACAATGTGTGGTGTTTGGGACCTGGAAATTTTATCAGGTGTGTGATGGATCAGTGTCTCTGCAGGAAACAGATGGCTCATTCAAACTGGGTAATTGGAGGAGAGATTAATGAAGGGGATTTACGGTACAGGCAATGTATAGAGAAACCACAGGCAGAGCGCAGTGGTCTAGGGCCCAGGAAAAGAGAGAGGTGGGAACAGTTACTGATCCTGGAGAAGGACTGTATGACTTCATGGAGGAGTTGTGGACACTACAGAGGTAACAACTGATCTCGGTGACGCAAAAGAGAAGATTAGCTAAGGTCATTAATAACCTGCTTGTTTTCTGTTCCCATCTCTGATCTACTGGGATTCTTCACTGATTGAGATAACTTGAAGGCAGAGTTGGGGGTGGTGGTGGAGGGGATCTTGTTGGTGTTGTCTGGAAGGTCAGCTTCCCACAGTGGAGTGATACCAGAGAAAGCAGGGTCTCCTGCTGGGGTTCTTAGAGTCCTTAGTAAGATAATTTAAGAATGGACTCAAACCAAGCTTGAGGACAATCAGACATAGAGTTTAAAAGCAAAGCCTCAGGGTAGGCAAGCTGTAAATCTTGGGGTTGCCCAGAGGAGGAGAAAGAGCCATGCTCTTTGAGTTTGGCTGGTTTAAAGGTCAACCACAAGGTGGACCAGCAGCGGGATGGGGGAGGGGAAAAGAGAAAGAGTGAAAAAGTCCCAGAGGAAACTTACTTGGGCCAGCATCCAAAAGCAACAGCTGGGAAGAGGAAAAGTTAACACCTGCTGGGCTCAGGACTCATAAAGGCAGGTGGGCCCTGCAGAACTTCGTGGTGGATCCAGACTGAGTACCCTAGGGACAGACATCCCAGGAGAAGTACACTATCTCAACAAAGAGCAAATTATTCCCCTATATCCCTTACTATTCTCTTAGTATTCCATCGTAGACCTCAGCATGTGGCACTGGACATCGTTTGGTAATGAAGCAGGTCCAAGGCTCTTTCGCATTAGCTGATACTTTGGATCGCCTTTGACAAATACCATTTCCCAGAAGGCCTTTCATTAGTCTTTTCTTTTCATCTTCATTTGCCCATTCCTTCATTTATTCACTAACGAGTTAACACAGTTGTTTTGAGTGCCTAGAATGGGCCATGAAACATGACGACAAATGCTCAAGTGAATATCCCCAAGACGTTCATATTGTTCTACCAGTGAAACAGACACACAGTAAGGGATTGTAACAGAAGAGAAATCCGTCTTCTCTTGGGGTCGGTATGCACCCTGTGTACAGTGGTAGGGAGATCTAGTTCCACTGAGTGACGTCATGTGTCCCGAGGGCTGAGTGGGTGAGAGGTGGGGCGATTGACTTGAAAAGCAGCCCAGGGGATGGGGTGGGAGGCGGGGAACAGGAGCCATCCCGGAACTATTGGTAGTGCAGCCTTGTGACTTCGTTCTGTTCTCTCATTCAAGCTCTCATTCTGTGCCAGACCCCTAGTACAGTCGGCAGTACAAGGATGGGATGCAGGTGGCAGACAGCAAACAGCCAGATTTGGAAGAGCCTTGGACAAGTATTTTACTCCACACGGTACACTTGGGAAAGATTTAAAAAGATGTGGGAATCCAAGCCACCAGGTTCTTGGCATTCACTAGAGCCCTTCTTACCAAAGAAGCCAGAGACAGCAATTGTTAAAGAACTCAGGTCTCCAACATGCCAGGTCCAGCCACCCTCAACAAACCAATCAAGAGACACACATTTAAATTGAAAAGCCAAACTGATATTTATCCAATGTGTTTGCGATCTCCAAGTTCGATGATATAATGGGATTTAACGACAGGCTAACATCTAAGAACATCCGCGGAAATTCGAGTTTTAGGGAAGAGGCACCTGGGAGCACATTCAGTTTTATCAGTAAAGAAACACAAATCTTAACCAGCCAAGTCTGAAGATGATGCCAATTTTAACAACGACCAGGGCTGGCAGTGGCACTTCAGAGAGCAAAAAGGGCCATAGGAAGAAACTTAGACGTGTAAGGGGAAAAAGGAATGTCCTCGCTAACCTCTGGGAGGGCAAACACTCCGCCGTATCTAGGCAACCGTAGTCCTCTAGGAGGCTTTTGTGATTGGCTCACGACTTCCCCAATGGAGGCTCCGGGGAAGCTTCCCGCCACCACTGGCGCCCTCTTCGAACAGCCGCGCTCTTGCAACTGCGGGCGACTTCTCAACCGACCTTGTGGGAGGCGGGTTTTCCGCCCCGTAGCTCCACCCAGCCGGCAGGCCCATCGAGCAGCGGCGGCGATTGGAGGAGGCGGCTGCTCGTCGAGTGGCGGGTTCGCGGGCTAGGGCGTACCGGGAAGGTGCTCGCGGCTGGAAGTCAGGACAGAGGGTTGCTGGAGGTGATTGCAGTCTCCTGGCCGGGCGGGCGACTGCGGGATCGGGACCCACCTTCGAGTCTCCTACACCGGGGCAGTGCGTGCTGGCTCCCTGCTCGGTCTTCAGCCTGGGCGTCCCACCGGCAGACCTGTGCGCGCCCGTGGTTCTTGGACCCTGGGCCCAGCTCTTTGGTAAGGGCGCTGCGTGAATACACTCAGTCGAGGGAGCTTCCTGTATTTTGGGGTTACTGTCTTCTGCTCACCTTGGTTTTCCATGCTGCTATCGGTACTACCGAGCTCAAGAGATTGTCATTTCCCCTTCCCTCCGTACGCTTTGTAGTCGGAACAGGACCTGGAAAGTGTCTAAAATAGACTGTTGCGTTCTGCCTGTTTCTGTCCTGTAAGAGAAGTTTGTGTGTAAGCTAGTGCGTGCAGTTTTCTAACTCCCAGGGCAATTACATTTAGTCCATCTTGTAGTCATGAATTTTTCAGTGTGATTTAAGCTGAATCTCACTTCGTAGCTTCACAATTCTTGACTGTTTGCATGTAAATAATGGCTGAAGTTTGAAGCCACAAGCAAAGGGTATAAGCCATGCGCTCTGGAAGTGGCCAGAATGGACTTAGGATGGAGCAGGCATCTAGAGAAGGGCGGGGTCCTTATCCGGGAGTTGTAAGGTTTCCCACACCTACGCTGTTTTTACCATTTCATTACTAAAGAAACAGAAGCAGTTACGTTTGCACAACTGCCAGAGCTGAGGATCTTCAGTTCTTAATTGCTTACAGCCTTATTGCATCCTTTGGGATGTGAACAAATAAATAATTTGGAATGTAAACAAATAAAAGAGATCTGTCCAAAGATCCTATCTTCTGCGGTGGGAGTAGATAATAGTTTCAGCGGTTAAGAGCTTGTCACTGCTCTTGCAAGAGGATGTGAGTTCATTTCTTGCACCCAAATTGTATAGGTCACAACTACGTGTGACTCTGGCTCCAGGGGAATCCTAAGGCCTGTGACCCAATGGATATATTCACTCATAATTGATGATGGTGATGATAGATATTTTTTGGAAAGGAAAATATACACTAAAGTTTGCTCACAAAACAAGTAAATATTTATTATCCCTTTATGTGAGGGGGTGGAAGGGGCTGACCAAAAACTACCAGGGGACAATACTGACAAGTATTGTCAGACAAGTATTGACAAGCTGCGTCAGAGGTGTAAGAGGAGACAGATGTGCTGCTTCTATTCTTGTAGTGGGGTTAGAATGAGACTCTTAACCAGGGAGCGGTGTTTTGGGAAGCATACTGCTCATGTGGATCCTTTGGTTTGTGTTTTAAGTGGTCAAGCATAGGCGTACACCACTGTTCTACTAATGGCATGATTTTGCCATATCAACCAAGATACGGTTTTACTCTGGCAAATGCTCATTGCTATTGACTGTTTTCATGACGATCTGTCAGCACATATCTCACCACAATGTATTAAACCACAAAAAACATAGTGCTGTGGCCATTTTCTATGTAGTCGTTGAAGGTAGCACATTACTACTTAGAGTACACTTTCTGAATTCTTCATGGACTTAACCTCTGTGTGTGTGTGTGTGTGTGTGTGTGTGTCTATGTGTTTGTGCATGGATATTTGTATGTGTGAATCTGGGTGTACAGGTGTCATACCATATTGAAGAGGTCAGAGGGCAACCTCTGGTATCAGCCCCTGGGCTCTGCCCTGTTAGAGACAGGTATCTGTTGCTGCTCAGTGTTTAGGGCATGCTAGCTGGCCCATGACGTTCCAGACAGCCTCTCACCTGTGCCTCCCTCCTCCTGTAGAAGCTTTCCTTACAGACGCCTAGGCTCTTTGTCTGGCCTTAATGTGGGTTCTGAAGGTTTGAACTCAGGTCTTCAGACTTGCATGGCCACTTGCACTGAGCTGTCTCCTGACTGAGCCTGATAAACTCAGACTCTAATAATATTCAGTGAACATTTATATTTCTCCCTAAAATGGATTTTTATACTATTTTCTCATCTTAAGTTGTCATTTTCTTGGAAAAAAATGTTTACTGATACTTTTTATTAAGTGATTTGCAAGTAGTTTTACAATTTTGTAGTTTTATCTCTTGACTTTGTAAATGTGTTCCCTGATACATACTATTTGATTAATGGCTGATGTCTTTTGCTTGAAACAGTTTAAAAAATTTATTTTTACTTTGTATGCCTGAGTCTTTTACCTGCAAGTTTATCTGTGCACCATTTTGTCGTGCGCCATCCCTGTCCAGCGGGAATAAGACACAAGACAAACAGGTTTCTTCCCCAACGGTTTACTCAGGAACTTGATGCACTTAGAGCTTAGCAGAGCATGATGGCAAATGGCCCCACCGCGAGCAGCCTATTTATACCCTGTCCTGGCCAATCACCGAGCTGCCTTGTGACTCTACCCCAGGTGGTCTTGAGTTGCCTCGTGACTCTACACCAGGTGGTCGGGCACGAGATCAAACAACAGCCGACACTGCCTAATGCCAATTAAGAGTTGTTTATGCCAGTACAACTGAGATGGCCTGTGCCGTCTTTAAGGAGCGGTTGAATGGCTCCCTACACCACTTGTGTGCCTGGTGACTGTGGAGGACAGAAATGGGCCTCTGGTCTCCTGGAACTGAAGTTATAGACATTGTGAGCTGCCATGATACTGGGAATTGAATCTTGGTCCTCTGCTGAAGAGATAAGTGCTCTTGACCACTGAGCCAACTCTCCAGTCCCTGGATGGATCTTTGTGTCTTCTAGAAGATGGGTGCCCTTGGCTCAGCTCTGTCCCACATCTTTAGGCTCATAGGTTAAAGTGTATCCGGGTTTCCATCATCTGAGACTCTGTAGGTCTGATGTCTGTCTGGAGCTATGACTAAATCCCAAGATATAAGAGAAGTGTTTTCTCCTCACCTTACAGCGGTCTTAGGTTGTCGTATTCTCATCTTTCTCGGATGATCTGTACATGAGAGTTCCAGTAGGCATGGAGGAGAGACAAGGCTTCCATTCCCCAGTGAGTGTGCATGTGTTTCATGCCATGTCTGGTTAAGAGCACACATCTTCTATTCACATTTTAACAGCTATAAAACAGTCAGTATTTTAATAGTGGTGTTGTTTCATAATTGGTTTCTTTTTCTTAGTGTACAAATGGGACTACAGGCATGCAGTCAGTCACAGGTGTCTTCGATCTGCTAAAGTGTGTGTGTGTGTGTGTGTGTGTGTGTACACAGGGCTAATGGTTACAAAGTTTATGATGTGGTTCACAACTGTCAACAACAGGGAATTATATGCTTTATGGTAAAATGCATTTGTGTTGCTGGGGTCCTTATACTTCTTATGTGACACAGTTTAATGATATTTTACAGCCTGGAAATTGTGGTGAATGAGTTGTGGCTCAGACCACACACAAAAGTACATTTCCCAGGTGTGAGGAGCCTGGATTGAAGAACACTGTTAGCCAGGCCACTGGTAGCACATACTTTTTTTTTTTTAAAGATATTTTCTTCATTTACATTTCATATGCTATCCCAAAAGTCCCCTATACCCTCCCCCCCAGCCTCCCCCCGTAGCACATAGTAGTCCTTAGTCCCTCTCGTCTTTTTCCCTCTTCCTCTTCTTCCTCCTCCTCTTCCCTATTCCTCTTCTTCCTCCTCCTCCTCTTTCTCTTCTTCTTTTTCTTCCTCTTTCTCTCAGGATTGGGGAGTCCCTTTTCGGGATGCATGAACTTTGTATTTGTGGAATTCCAAGCATGGAGCAGACTCTGTAGGACCCTCACTGTGCACTGTGCATAAACTTGAGGCTTCGCTTGAGCTATTCTTAAGTGTTTTATGTCTTTCAAGTTTGTTAGTGTTTTAAGTTTTTGTTTGTAGATATCTTACTGTTGAAAATACCCTTTAGCCACTTGGGGACCCTGGTTACTGTTTTGTTGACTGTGTATTTTTTCTTTGCCATGACTTGCTGTCATATGACTGCGTTTTCATGAGTCCCAATTCTCCCCAGGAGGACCATGTCATTGGAGTTTGGCAGTGTAGCACTGCAGACACAAAATGAAGATGAAGAATTTGACAAAGAAGACTATGAAAGGGAAAAAGAGGTGAGTTTCTTGGAAAAAAGCTCCCGAGCCCAGTGTTCAGCGGCAGATTATAATTCTATCATCGTGTGTCATTTTGAAAGGATTTATAATTCACCTAATGTCAACAAACAAAACTTATATAACCTGATTGAGACTGGACTTTTAAACAGTAGAGGAACTGGGGCTGGCAAGATGGCTGTGTGGGTTCTGGGGACCCCTATTATCCTGCAGTTGCATAGAGATGTTTGGTTGTTTCAGTGTACGTCTTTGCGTCTTCTGAGAGCAGAGAATCTCATAGCGTTTCTTCCCGGGCTTAGATGATTGCCTCCAATCGTTCACTCCCTAGAGGCTCTCGGGTGCTTTAGCAGAGCGTTAGGGGGCCCTGGACATCTGTGCCGCTCCTGCTCCTGCTCCCACCACCTGGGCAGATGCCACTCCCCCAAGGTCGGGTTACTGGTGAAGCGGGATCCTGAGAGGCAGGTCTCTCTGTGGAACCTGACACTGTGGATGAGTGCCGTGATTTACGGTTGGCCGGGCTTCCATAAAGAAGCTTTTCAGTTGTGGTGTGTGCATGCATAAACCGTACCCCTCTGTAGAACAAGTAAAGCCTGCTGTTCATCATTAATCCTGGCGTCTTGCTTTCCCCTTCCCTCAATTGAAGTTATGGACACGATGCACATGCAGTTTAAGAAACTCATTAAGAAATCTCTTTGTGTCCGTTCACTCATTGGCTTCAGGGCAGCTTGGGCAGTGCCTTGAGTTTCAGTCTGTGTCCTTATGCAGTTGCAGCAGCTACTCACAGACCTCCTGTCCTTACACAGTTGCAGCAGCTACTCACGGACCTCCCTCACGACATGCTAGACGATGAGCTCTCCTCTCCTGAGCACCACGATGATTCTGACTGCAGTGTGGACGGCATAGCGGGAGAGTAAGGACCTGGAGTCCCTTCCTCTTGTATCTTGCACTCCATAAACCTTCCCTTGACTCTCTGCTGATAATAATGTAAACTTAAACTTTAGACTGATTTCTAAAACTTTTGGGTTAAGGTCGAGGGAAAAACAAATACTAGAATCTTGGGTTTCTTTGTGTTATTTCTGGCCAAATATGCTAGAGTATGGACCTAAAGTATTGATTTTTTTCAAGACCGCATCCTTCTGAGCATCTGGAAAGGAAGTGGATTGAGCGGGATATACTGCCCAAGCCTCACAGTGTGAGCGTGAGTGTCTGTTGTGACCACAGTGCTGATGCCGTTGGGTAGATCTTAGGGCTTTTGTTTTACTCTTGCTGACTAATGGGACTGTATTGAACTTATATTTTGGAGAACAGTGTGGAAATGGCTGGGAAGAAAATCGAAGTAAAACTGAAGACCAGCATCTTGGGTACCACCCTGGAGAAGGTGGGGATGAAGGTGGAAGTGGCTATAGCCCTCCAGGTAAACAGGAGCAGGCGGATTTGTATCGCCTTCCTGAAGACTTTAGGCCATACACCGGCGGTCCGAAGCAGGCAGCCAGCGTCATTACGTTTTCAGATCCTCAGAGGGACAGTTTTCAGGTATGGTAAGAGTTTGACTTTGAAGAATTTGTGTGTGTGCGTGTACGTGCACGTTGTTTGTGTGTTTAAGGAAGTGCATGAATACAGTGCACAAATGATTTAATAACTGTTTCTCCACATCTACTCGGGTTCGTGCTAAATGAGCTAGGCTGGTTTCTGTTTATAATTTAATGCAATTGTGGTGCCAAGCCTAGCGTTTAAAATGGAAGCTTTTTGGAAGTAGTTATTTAACACTGAAGGTTGAGTCTGTCAGGAAGTACCTCCTCGTTTACTGTTGCTTCTGGCTTCTGTGGGCCTGCTTTCCGGAGAAGCACACAGTGTCTTGTAGCAACAACTTCATATAGAGCACAGTTCCTTCATTTCCGGGTTCACCAGTTTCACGATGAATTTAAGTCTAAAGCCTCAGACCCCATCCCTGCACTGTGTGGTGTCAGAGCTGTGGGTGGGGTGACTGGTCACTGTGCACTGACTGTGGTAAGTTCTAAAAAGGCATCAGGAGACAGTATGTATTAGAATTTCTCAATGACAAGCAGACAAGCAGTGCCTCATTTTCCCAATTGCTATTCTGTATCACTCAATGGCATTATTAATTATTATTATTATTATTATTATTATTGATTAGTCCATTGGTAGTTATTTTCTCTATCTCTGGAGAATGTTATTCACTGACAAACAATAGAATTTATTATACATAAGATGGTATCAGATATTCTCATTTATCGAGCATGTGCATATGTTTCCAAGGTGGTAACATTATCTTGATCATTTGTGATACAATAGTTAAATACAATCTCATTGCAATTCCTAAGTTTTATTTTTGAAATTGACTCCACTGTGTGCTCTAAAGGACTGTGAAACAATTCATAGTGTTCAATATAGTGTGTGCTGTTTTTGAGCACAAGCTGTCTATGAGAAGTTGGTTGAGCAGGGCGTGTAGGTCGTTGGTAGAATGCTTGCCTACCACCCATGGTGCCCTGGGATCGAGCCCCAGTACCACAGAACCAGGAATGGTGGTGCTCATGGGTAATCCCAGCACTTGGAAGGTAGAGGAAAGTGTCTAGTAAGATTATTTTGGAAGAAAAGACCAAATCTTAATTGTTAATTTTATTTGTCATCTTTTAATAGCAATTTGGTTTATCTCAAGGACCCAACTGTCAAGCTTTGGAGCCATATAAAGCTGTGTATAAACCTTACCAGTCCTCTGTGCAGAAGAACAGTTCACCAGCCAAGGAGATAGCAGGAAGTGACATGTTTGAAGGCTTGCAGCAACAGTTTTTAGGAGCTAATGAAAGTAGGTGTTCTGAGTCTATGTATTCACTTGGCTGTTCTTGTTGTTTTGTTTTGAGCTAGGGCCTTGCTGTGTTGCCCAGGCTGGCCTTACACACACGGCAATCCTCCTGCTCCAACCTCCCAACTAGAGGCATGTGTTGCTACACCCAGCTATATTATTTTTTTGTTAAGATAATTGGGGAATTTTGAACATTTAGTAAATAGTTGTATATACTTTCAAGAATTAATATTTTTAAAGTTACTTTCAAAAAGCCCCTGTTTCCTATTTTAAAGGTATGTACTGAGGTATTTATGAACANCAATCCTCCTGCTCCAACCTCCCAACTAGAGGCATGTGTTGCTACACCCAGCTATATTATTTTTTTGTTAAGATAATTGGGGAATTTTGAACATTTAGTAAATAGTTGTATATACTTTCAAGAATTAATATTTTTAAAGTTACTTTCAAAAAGCCCCTGTTTCCTATTTTAAAGGTATGTACTGAGGTATTTATGAACAAACTAATACACTCTAGGATGTTTATTTCAAAATACTATATTGAGCTCTAAAGTGGTGGTTCATCTATAGTCCTAGCTCTTAGGAGGAAGGTCAGGAAGATCTGACACCAGTTAGGGTCAACTTGAGTACACAGTGGGAGCACTCAAGGTCAGTGGGAGTACACAGTGGGAGCACTCAAGGTCAGCGGGAGTACACAGTGGGAGCACTCAAGGTCAGCGGGAGTACACAGTGGGAGCACTCAAGGTCAGCGGGAGTACACAGTGGGAGCACTCAAGGTCAGCGGGAGTACACAGTGGGAGCACTCAAGGTCAGCGGGAGTACACAGTGGGAGCACTCAAGGTCAGCGTGAGTACACAGTGGGAGCACTCAAGGTCAGTGTGAGTACACCGAACACTAGGCCAACACCAGAGTTGACTGGTGCCTGAATTGTCTGGTGAGACACTGTACTTTGTCTCAAAAAAGCCAAGGGTTGCTGCTGTGACTACTGCTCAATGATAGGGGCATGTGTCACATTTTCATTCCCAGCCCCTCACGAGAAAATGTTGGTAGGGAGCTTTGTTGGTGGGATAAAGATGACATGAAACATGTGAATCATAGCTGCTGCTTTGGGAGTCATTGTGCTGTGCTCCCTAATGGAGCAATATTTGACACCAAAATGTCAGAGGAAAGCTTTTGTACTGTGTATTTCAGTACACTAAGTGACCCTGAGCTGAGTGCTTTTCTTGTTTGCTTTGGAACGTGAATTGCTTATCTCCCGGACTTAGGTTTCTCACTCTGAAACGTGTAATTAATACGTCATCCATGAGTTTCTTCATTTTTCCTTTACTTGGACATTTTTTGGTGTGATGATTGTACAAACTTGCTGTTCAGAGTCGATGCTGCTCTCAGGTTTAGTTATGTGTTACTTGCCCCCTGTCCGTAGTCGTTGTTTGGTTGCTATGACGAGGCATAATGACTAAGGCAGCTTTGTAAAAGGAAGCTTTTAATTGAGCCTTGCTTAGAGCTTCAGAGGTGTAATCCCATGGTGGGGAGCATGTCAGTATCCCTGGTGCTATTGGAGCAGTAGCTGAGAGCTACATCATGATCTGTAGGCAGAGAGAGAGAGAGAGAGAGAGACAGACAGACAGACAGACAGACAGAGACAGAGAGCGAGAGAGACACACACACACACACACACACACACACACACACGGACACACACACACTGGGCTTGGCATGGACTTTTGAAAGCTCTAAGCCCCACCCGCAGTGACACACAGGCTCCTCAAGGCCTCCTAATCCTTTAAAATACCTGGAGACGAAGCCTTCAGAGTTTAGGGGGCTATTCTTACTCAAACCACCACACTCCCCAGCTCTTTTCTTTGATGTAGAGTGTGTATAAATATGTCCATAAGGAAAACACTTGAAGAAGTTGGAGAATTTTGAGCAGAAATGTTAGTTTAAGAAAACAAACAAACAAAACAAAAAAGCTATACAGTGACTATTGATAGTGTTTTCATAGACAGAAGCTCTTATCGCCAAGCTCCTGGTGAATTATTGCGAGTGTTGGAGCGTCCGCGTGTGGCTTGAGAGTGAAGCTCATGAGGCCTCAATACTGTAGGACACCAGGGCTAGGCCAGAGAGAACTCTGGACTACTTTGTCTGGACCCAGTGTTGCTCTAAGCTTGTTTGGGCCACAGGAAAGCTGTAGAGTATGAGAGCTCCTTTGCCTTGAGGCCTCAGCATCCAGTGTGAAGAGGCTCGTCCTTGCAGGGAAGTAGAAGAAGCATGTGGCTGAGGTGGAGTGGGGTGACAGTCATCACACAGTCACGGGTCCTTGTAGTCACATGCTTTATGTCTTTCGTAACTGTTCCTAAAAATCTGCATTTTACCAAGTTAATTTATTCCTAAGGTGATTGATTATACATCTTTTTAAAGTTGACATTTAGAAGTTAATGAATAACTGATGGTAGTGCCAAATTTTCCAGCAATAGCAGTTAAAGAGTGAGTTCAATCAGGGCCACATGACCTCATGAAGAAAAACATGCGTGTTCTCCTTCCTATGGGAACTCAGGCATAAGCGTAATATATGGCCTATGTGCAATATAGGATATATGTAAACATGAAGAAAGGCTAACGTTGGGGAAGAGAAAGACGAGCTATGCAATGAGTCCAAGCTCCAAAGGGAGGCATGACCTCGTCACCTGTCTGTTCCTGGCTCGGACTCTTTGTTTTTGGTGGTGGATAAATACATGCAGTATTTGATAGTAAACTGTAAAATCTAATGTTCTACAGCTTCTGTTTTGAATGACTACTAACTGTTTAGAAGTTTATTGAAATGTAAAGACTTGGGACTGGTTAGTTTTAGTATATGACTTTTTCTAGTGTAATTATTTTTAATAATAAAGTTTAAAATTTAAAAAAAGAAAAGGAGTGAATTTGCATGAAGAAGCTTTGAGACAGGTTATTTATACCCCCTTCTGTAAGGCAGAGTGATGCTTTTAATGTTCAGGTTTTTCCCTTTTTCCTTTTTAAAGACCAGGACTTAGTATAAAGCCTTGGTTTGGAACTTGCTATGTAGACCAGAATGACCTCACAGACACCTACCTTCTACCTGAGTTCTGGGATTAAAGGCATGTACCACCATGCCTGGCCTTACATTTTGGTTTTCAAATTTAGAAAAGAGTACAAATTGCTTTGTTAATAAGTATCTAAATTTTTCTATACGTATCTATTGATGTAAGCTTACAGAAACATTAGCCAAATGAAGAGTGTCATTATGGAGTTGAAGTGTTAGTCTTCTGATACCTGTCATTTGGCTTTCTCCTCTAATCTAAGTGTTTTCCACAATGGCTTTGTTTCTGAAGGAGGTGTCAGAGGTTGCTCCTTTCTTTATTGGTTAATTAATATGGTTAATTACTATTTTATTACTATATTGGCCATTTTATGCTAATATAAACATAAGAGACTGTATTTACCTTCTGCTAAAGAGACCCTTTGGCAGGGATATCGGGCAATGTCCCTTTCAGGTAATGTGAGAAGAGATTCCTTTTGTCCCTTGTGTGGCGATGGCGCATTGCTCTGTTGCAGCTGCGCATTAGTTGTCCACATTTAGATAGTGAGTCAGGCTTTAACCCAGAGACATTCTGCCTGTCCTGGCGGTGACCCATAGTAAAGCATGTAGTATGTCCTGCAGTAGTACTCTATGTAAATGGAACCAAAACTTCACAAATCCTCACTACACGACGTTCTGATATATTCTAGATAATATGTCTTTATATTCAAAAGGATGCTAGTCACAATCCACTGAATTGGTTTCAAGATATTCTACCAAGTTGTTTAAAAAGCTTAAAATGCACTACCCTAGCTGATAACAGATATTAGTATGTTTTTATCTAATAAATTGTCTCTAATTCCAAAGCAGACTCTGCAGAAAATATACATATTATTCAACTCCAGGTTCTTAACAAAGCAAAGGAGAGACAACTGGACAGCTTGGTTGAAAAGCTGAAGGACAGTGAACGCCAGGTTCGGTATCTGAGCCACCAGCTGCTAATAGTCCAAGGTGAGGTGACATGGCCGGGCAGCTGGTGTCTGAAACTCACTCTATTCTGTTTTGGCTTCCTGGGCTTTTCATTTCCAGTACCCTCATTTGACCCAGGCAGAGAACTCACATGGGGCAGAGCAGATGCCAAGCCCAGGACTTCTGTGCCTGGTGTTTGAAGACATTTTTCTTTTCTCCTTTTCTTCTATTTCCCTCTTCTTCCCAGGTATTAGACTCAGTGAGCTAGTGAGCACTGCCCACTGTGCGGACGGCCCTCTGCACTAACAGCTGTGGACGTTGTCGTTACCTTCATAAAGCAGCCCACTCATAGGTGACATGTTTCGTTTGCAATGCAGCAGGAGTTAGAGACCCTCAGGAGGAAGTACGTCAGGTCCTGGCTGCTCATTCTTCCGTGCCGTCGCTTTAGTCAGTGTTGAGTGTCCATTTGTAGAGTAATTTTGTGACAGCTCGTTTCAAATAGAATTGATAGTGAAGCAAAAGCTCTTTGTAATGTTCACAAGATCTTCTGGGAGAAGAGATGAATAGATAAATTATTTAGGAAGAATTATTTAGGGGAATTCAAGAGTTCCTTTCAATTAATGAAGGGTGATTAGTCCTAGGTACCTTGTTTTGGGAATAAGGGTCTTACTGTGTGGTCCAGTGATCTTGCCTCAACCCCTGAGTACTGGGATCACTGGTATGTACAGCTATGACCTGCTCTAGGACACCGTTTTGGTTGACATAGCGTGTATCTGTGGAGCTCCTTAAGTGAGCAGATGCAGAGGTATTGGGGATCCTTTGCCATGAAGTTGACAGTAAGGATTTACAGGCTGTGCCTCTGGTTCTTTAAGTTATTTTTGGCATCAAATATTTTTTAAATAACTTTTTTGATTTTTCTTTTTTTCGAAAGCAACTAATTTGTCTGAATTGAATTTCATTCAGATAGAGATGTCATAGAGGTTGTGACAATTATTGTCTCACAACGGGGACAGCATTTATGTAATATCTTTCACGTTCCAGATGAAAAGGATGGCTTGGCCCTCAGCCTTCGGGAATCCCAGAAGCTCTTTCAGAATGGGAAGGAAAGGGAGATGCACCTTGAAGCACAGATTAAAGCACTGGAGACACAGATAGAAGCCTTCAGAGTCAGTGAAGAGAAGGTAAGCTTTAGCTTCAGTCTTCAGAACTTCAGTTTGGGGCTGGAGTTGGGGCTCAGTGGTTAAGAACACAGGCTGCTCTTCAGAGGACCAGAGTTCAATTCTCAGCACCCACATGGCAGCTGGTAACAGTCTGTAACTTCAATCCCAGGGGATCCTATGCCCTTTTCTGGTCTCTGTGGGCACCAGGCGCATGTGGAACATAGGGCAAAACATTCACAGATTAAATAATTAAATAAAGAATTAAATTTAGTTTGCATAAGGCCAAATTGAGAAGAGCTCTATCATAGATGCCTGCCCCTCACCTGGGGTCAACTGTGGGTGCCAGGAAGAGATGGCAGCTCTTCCCTATTGACGCCTGCAATTCCTGCATCTCCATCCTTTCTGGGTCTTATGCACTCTAAAGTCTCAACTACTCTAGCTGTACCCTTTCTGCAAATTCTCTTATTGCCGTCCAAATAATCCTTCCAGAATATGGTGCTAATTTTGTTATTCTCTTACTTAAAGGCTTTTCAGGATGTGGTTTACTGTGGGACAAGGTGACCTTCAGTCCAAGGTCATCTCTTCCCTCCTGTCTCAGTTTTTATATATGCTTCTCCTTGGGAGTGCCTGTTCCGTAGCCACTGCCATCTGACTAACTAGCTCTGTTTCCCCCGCTCTGCTTCCCACCCCGCTTCCCGCCCCGCTTCCCACCCCGCTTCCCGCGTTTTTCCTGCTGACACTCATAACAGAGTTCCTAGCCAGTGCCACTGGGCTAGTCTCATGCTTGTAGCTCTGCCATCCAGGCCAGTATTTGGCTAATAGTTGGTGGCCAGTATGTGTTGTGTGCTGCTTAAAATTAACTTAACTTGTATATATATATTCTTATGTATTTTTCTGTTCCTATGTGAAATTTGTCATGATGTATTTATGGTGTATTTTTAAATTGGCAAACAAGGGTTGTCCCTATTCAAAATTCTTTTAATCTCCCCCTCATCTTTTCTTTAGATTTTTGTACATCAATGTATGTTTTATAAAACAACAATCTGGTTGGGATTCTGCTCGCAAAGGCACTGTGCTTCATTGTTTTATACGGGTGCCTTGTAGGTCGTAGAAGGCCAGTAACCTGCTCAAGAGTAAGAAGTCAATTATGGACAAATTCTGAGAGCATAAAGATCTCAAGCCAAATAGTTCCCTTCAGAGTCTCCTTATTTTAAGGTTATATAATTAGCAGATTTAATTCCATCTGCAACTTTCATTTTCTCTTGCTGTAAAGCTTACATAATTGCAGATTTGGGGCATTGGGAAGCCATCCGTGGCTAATCGCCCACAGTACCAACAATGTTTTCAGAACTCTTAGTGCTGGGGTGTAGTGGCATGAGCCTGTACTCTTTAGCCACTCAGAGGATTGAGGTGAGATGATCACTTGAGCGTGGGAATTTGAAGCCAGCCTTGGCAGACAATGGTGTCCTGTTTAAAACAAAAACAAAAACAAAACAAAACACCAGAAAACGTTATTTAGTAAGTGACCATTCAGAGGTTCGCAGTCTTTAGACGAGCAACACATTTTTCTGTGACCCTACAGTTAGGTTGCCCCTCACTTTGTTCAAAGAGCGATGCAAACAATGTCAGGGTCAGTATTACCCCAGCGCCACCTTTCTCTTCAGAGTCCTCCTTCTCCCTCAGCATGGAGCTGTGCAGCCTAACTTTTCAGTGGGTAACTGTTCCTTCCCAGCAACTGTGGGCTTGAGAATAGCAACTGGGGGAGGGTCAAGGCCCAGAGGTAAGGTGCTATCAGCGTGGTACCCTGTGTGTGTTTGCTAGCTCACCAAGAAGCTCAGAACAACCGAGATGACGCTGGAAAGCTTGAAGCAGCAGCTGGTGGAGCTCCATCATTCCGAGTCACTTCAGCGAGCCAGAGAGCAGCATGAGAGCATCGTCGCCAGCCTCACACAGAAGTACGAAGAGCAGGTGTCATCCTTACAGAAGAATTTGGACACTACCATAACGGCCCTTCAGGAACAGGTCAGCTTCCTAATGAGCAACTGCCAGTTGAGTAAAGTTGGATATTTTGTGGTCCTCGAGGTAGAAATTTTTTTGGTAATGATAGGTATAAAATTGTAAGTGAGCCTTCACTCCCTCTCTCCCCTCCCCCAAAAACCCCTGATTTTTATTTTAATCATGAGTGTGTCTCCAACCCTGTTTTTGGATACCTTTCTTGTAGGATCCACTAGTACCTTCTTAGACCTCACAGTATAATATATATACATATATATACATATACATATATGTATATGTATATATATGTATATATATGTATATATATATATGTATATATGTATGTGTATATGTATATGTTTATGTATATATGTATTGTCCTTGTCATAGAGTAAATGCCAACTGAGAGGAATGGGTATACTGGCACTGGCCAGAACCTGAGCTTGACCCGGGGGCTTGACCTTTTGTAGGTGTCTGAGTTTCCAGCTCTCAGTAAGGAGTGTTGAGAAATGGTTCTTTAGAGAATAGAAGTTGGATATCTTGAATCCATTTTTCTAATGGCTGACCATAGAAATTTGCACACTAGAACTCTTTCGGACAGGTTGTAGTCAGCATTATATAAGAAAAAAAAAATCTTTGAACTAAGTGTATTATGTATATACATGTCCTGGCTAGTTTTCATGTCAACTTGACACAATAAGCTAGAATCACTTGAGAAGGGGTAGTCTCAATTGAGAAAATGCTTCCATAAGATGGGCTGTAGTCACGCTTGTAAAGCATTTTTAAAATTAGTGATTGATGAAGGAGGGCCCAGCCCATTGTGGGTGGGGTTACCCCTGGGCTGGTCCTGGTTTCTATCAGCAAGCCATGAGGAACAAGCCAGTAAGCAGCACCCCTCTGGCCCCTGCACCAGCTCCTGCCTTCAAGTTCCTCCCTGCTTGAGATCCTGTCCTGACTTCCTTTGATGATGAACAGTGATGTGGAAGTGTAAGCCAAATAAACCCTTTCCTCCTCAACTTGCTTTTGGTCATGGTATTTCAACACAGCAACAGTAACCCTAACTAAGATAATAATAACATTAAGTAAATTTCATGTTGAATCTTGAGTGTCCTCCCTAACATAACTGTATGTGTTTTCAGATTTCCCAAAAGTGAAGTGTCTCCCTGGACACCCAGTCTGTATAATGTGTAAAACAGGGAAAAAAGTCCGATACAGATGAACTGCTTGAGTGTACTGCACAATGGACTTTTGTGTTTGTGTCTAAGGAGTCAGTGTTGAAGGCTCTGCATCGAGCAGCAGGTTACCTGCCTTGTGTCCAGAGCCCTAGGTTGAATGAATACAGTTTCAGGTTGAGTTTTTCCTGATGTAATTTAAGAACTAATTTATAATTTAGCCCAAGAGACAAAGGGAAGAAACGAAGACAGGAGGGTGGGACAAACCTCCCAAGATTCCCTCTGATTTGGGCTGCCATTTCTGTCTTCCGTGGCCAACTCTACCTTTTTCTGGGTTCAGTAGACCCATAATGGCAGAGTAATTGTTTGTGTAACATTTTATTCTGTTTTTTTTTTATGTTATATATTTTATCTTATTTGTGACTCAAGTCTCACGTAGCTCAAGCTGTCCTCAAACTTGCCCTGTAGCCAACGGTGACTTTGAACTTCTGATCTTCCTGCCTTTGCTTTCTGAGTGCTGGGGCTATGGACATGCACCCCCATGCGCCAGTTACATGCTGCTGCTGTGTGCCCTGGGTTTGGTGCAGGCCAGGAAGGCCAGCGTTCTTCCTACTCATCCCCAGTTTATTTTATTAATGTGTTTTATTCAATTTGTTAATTTTTTTTCTTTTACATAGAAAATATTGTGAATTTGGTGATAATGGAGGGTTTCTAGGGTGAGAAAAGATAAAAGATATGCCCAATTGAAAAGTCTGTTGTATAGAAACACAACTAGAATTGGGGGTGTGGTTTATTGATATTTTACTTTTTTCTGCCAGTTGTCTAAGGAATTTTTATTTAATTTTAAAATAAGCTTTATTATAAAAAGACATCATACTGAAATTAAGCAGATCTAAAATCTATACAGTTCAATGACCTATATATAGTTAGAAATCAGTTGTTATTTTATTTTTTTTAAAATGTTTGTTTATTCATTTTACTTTTGATTAGCACAGTGGTATTGCACAGCCATCAGTGGTCCTTGGCCAGTTAAGGAAGGTGTAATCTGTCAGCTCCTGTGAGGTGTTTGAAAAGAGCGTGCCTCCGCTGACTTGACAATCTCACTGGGATGTAGGGGAGGGTTCCCAGTGGGTGTGGAAACCTTCCTTGTAGGAATGGTTGGTACAAATGTTGGCAAAGCCCACATGGCTCTCAGGATAACCCCTGGCTTTGTCTGCTCTAGGACAACCACTTCCTTCTAGTCCTTGGTCATTGCAGGACAGGTCATGATCAAAGCTGTGCCTCCTTATCTGTTCCTATGCCTGCCATCGCCACTTCAGGAGAGGGACTTAGACCAGAAGGTAGAATGGAATCTCTGGATCTGTGCAAAATGTGCTTCCGGTTCCAAACCACGAGCTATATTTACTGTGACTCCTCCCCACACTTTGGAGTGTCCACCTGGGAGTGTTTTTATGGCATCCCCTTTGTAAACTTGTGATCAGTTGGCTCAGCAGTATTTGTAATGAGTCAAATACTTGTACACAATCTGTATTATTTTATAATCCAATTGCTATTTCTAATTGGAAGAGTGCAACAAAAGACAGGTTCACAGCAAAAGTGAGAGAGCAATGAAGAAATTTCCCATGATCTCACCTTCTACCCTCTGGGCTTAGTTCCCTTGTTCTCACTGTGTGACTCTCACATGCTCATGGGATGATGATGTGTATAAACCATAACTTCATATAAACTTAAGGCACTCAGTTTGTTGATACCCACAGGGTAACTTGCTGGGATGTCAAGAGTACACGGACTGTGGAGGTGTCATTGGGAGCGATCGGCATCTATACAATATTGAGTGTTCCTACCATGAAGATAGAATATCTGTCCAGTTATTTAGTTCTTTATTGATTTTGTGAGAGTTTTGTAGTTTCTCCAAATAGATCTTATACATGTTTTACATTTCTACTAAAAGCCCTCATTTTTGGAATGGTATTGTAAATGACATGACGGTTTTTAAATTTCATATTCTCATTCGCGCCTTCCTCCCTCAGAGGGAAACTGACACTTTTTTAAAAATTGTTTATTTATTTTATGTATACGAGTACACCATTGCTTTCTTCAGACACACCAGAGGAGGGCATCAGATACCATTACAGATGGTTGTGAGCCACCATGTGGTTGCTGGGAATTGAACTCAGGACCTCTGGAAGAGCAGTCAGTGCTCTTAACCACTGAGCCATCTCTCCAGCCTAGACAGTGACATTCTGCAGTAGCTTCCCTGCACTCCTGCAGCTGCTCACTACGTTAGTGGTTTCCCTCCTGCTGTTCTGTGTAGCAGAGCAGAGCATTCATGGACAGAGCTTTACTGTCTGTTTGCTCTCTGTGTTCCTTTTATTTCCCTTTCTTACCATAGTGCATTGGTGAGATCTTGCAACATGATGCTCCAAGGCGAGGAAGGGCATCCCTTCCCTCGTCCTCACCCGTGTGGGAAAGTTTCAGGTTTTCCTGTTAAGTATGCCAGACTTAGAACGTTTGTAAGGCTTAGTTTTCTTTTAAATCACAAATGGTTGCTAGTTGTATTTTGAAAGACAGAGTTCAACACAGAGACTGCCCAGTTGCATGTAATGGGAGGTGTGACAGTTTGACACAGCTGAGTTTTGTGTGTGCCTGATGTCACTTGAGAAATGCATGGTTATAACCTATTATAGAGCTAGAGCTTTCCTTAAACAGCAGGTCTTTCTATGTAGAAAAGATTGTATATACAACTTATTGTAACAACTCAAAACTGTTGTGACCTCTAGACTGAGAGTCTGAGTGTCTTGCTGTCCCTCATGACAGGCGTTTGTGTGCATTCCCATTAGCTCATGGAGCTGCAGGCATGTTATGCTGGCTTGTTAGATCCGTGCTTCCCAAGCTGGCCGGGGATCAGCAGCAGCGTGCCAAGAACTTTGCAGGCTAAATAAACAGGCACTGCCTTCCAGAAGCTTCATTTTGCTAAAAATCTGGTAGAAAAAAATTGAAGCAAACACAGCTGCATTGTGACATAGAATACAAAATGCCCAGGAGTGTCAAAGCAAAGTGAGAGCCCTCAGAGCCCCTTGCCTTCGCACAAGGACACTCCTGCATTATTTACGTTTGGGGTAGGTATCACTGTATTCATGCTGAGAGCATTATTGAGGTTGAGGACATGGAAGGGAATCTGGTACCAAAGGCTCTCCCTTCAGAGCTCTTGCTAATGGTTTGCTTAGGGCTTCTCCGTATTCACAGTCTCTTTCCACATCTATATGTAGGGGACACTGATCTTGCCCCTTAGTGTGTATTGTTTATATACCCTATTGTCACACACAACAGCTACCATGTCTTTTTGTCATTAATTTTTCAAGTATCATTATAATGCTTGTTATGCATAACATATTGCAGAGATGCCTTCAGACAGAAATAAGATGTGTAGCAGGTAGAAGGAGGAATATAGGAGAAACAGATTAGATTTAAAAGAAACCCAGAGCAGGTTAAGGTTAGTTTTGGGTGCTCTGGACAGAGTGAGCCCTTGGCTGCTCAGAATAGAGTTCCCTGTGTTCTTCTGTTTCCTTGTCTCAGGATTCAGATTCCATGGCTCAAAGTGGTTTGCCTACATTTGTATTGAGATGTTAACACAGCATAAAATGCAAACAGGATTGTACTATGTTTCCTTTGGCATGAGTAAACTGGTTTTAGAATTAACAGTATCTTAAACAGGTGCCCTTTGTTACCGGGCCTACCTCTCAGGTCACAAGTGTTCTCTTCCCATCCTGTGTACAGGTTAACCTGTGAAAGAGATCATACTACCAGGTGCTGATTTTGCATTTGATGGTTTTAATTTCTACTAAAACTGGTCATGAAAATGACTTGCCACCTTCTCTTCTGTTTAGGAAAGTATTTGCACACGTTTGAAGGACCATGTGCAACAACTGGAGCGGAACCAGGAAGCAGTCAGACTAGAGAAGACAGAGCTCATTAATAGGCTGACAAGGAGTCTAGAGGACAGTCAGAAGCAGTGTGCCTACCTGCTGCAGTCAGGTTCGTGTCTTGTGGGGTGTCCCCAGGGCTACTGTGAAACAGATGTGGCTGGATCCCTGAACTACACTTGTACTTGTTATCGTCATGTACGAGGGCGTGTGGGCCTGCATGTGCATGTCATGGCTCACATGTAGACACTAGAGGACATCTTCCATAGTTGGTTCTCTCTTTTGCCCTGAGTTCTGGAGCTGAGACTCGGGTTGTCTTGCATCAGTCCCAACCGACTTGTATTGCAAGTGCCTGCCCAGATCCCTGAGGTATAAAAAAGCTAGAAGAGACAGAAAAGTCCACTAGAGGTCAGTTTCTTTTTAGAAAGGGTTATATGTGCAATTCATATTAAAGGTGCAGTTCATTTCTGTTATGTATTTTAGAATACAGGCAAGTGTAATGTTGCAAATAAACATCCCCTGCACTCCTCTGAGAGTGCTGTGGTGCCATTTGCTTTTCACAGAAGAAGGGGAGTACACGCCAGGTGGCGCTCTGCTTCCAAAGATGCAGAAATCCTGTCCTCAGCCACCTTTGACTATGAGAGCTCATTTGCCTGTTTTAGACCCAATATTTGATTAAATATTTCCCTCTTTTTGTTTAACTTCAGATTGTTTATCCACTCACTATGATCAGTGGACACTGAGTTACATTTTTGTCGCTATGAAGATTTGAGTATGGCCTCTGTGGTATCTGAGACCTGCTTCCTATGCTTTTTGTGGCCCTGGTACCTTTAATTATTTTTATAAAATGACGTTAAAGGCACTAAAATGTAAAGTTGATACACAGACCATGGACTAGATAAAAGTCAACCTCATTTCTGGTTGACAATCAGTCAGTGGTTTTTTTAATTAACTCATACATACAAGTCACATTTTGGCATATGAGCTAGTCAGACAGGAACAGGGTATGGGAGTGTGGTTTAATTAAGGTGAAAGCTCTAAAGTTAAAGGCTGCGTGTGCTCTGCTGAGGACCAGATTGGGACCCTCTTCCCTTTAGGCTCTCCTGGACCTGCTTCCCTGTAGCCTCTGTCCCTTGCCATGACTTAGTGAGTCTTTCCTTGGCTATTAAAGACTTTGAACTTTGAATACTTCCCCCAGCTGTTTCTGAGAGGCCTGTTTTCATTTAAAGAAACCCTCAAACCACCCTTTCAACTAGTCTCTACTAGTACATTTCAGATATGATTTTGCTGGGGATGGAGAGGTAGCTCAGAAGTAAAGGGCACTTCTGCTGTTTGCAGACGACTAGAGTCCCGTTCATAGCACCCATGGAGCATACAACTGCCTGCAAGTCCAGCCCCAGGGAACCTCACACCCCCTTCTGGCCTCTGTGGGTGGGTGTGTACACAGAAACACATACACACTCTCTCTCTCTCTCTCTGTCTCTCTCTCTCTCTCTGTCTCTCTCTCTGTCTCTCTCACACACACACTTACACAGACTAATACAAATCTTTCAAAGAGTAGTAGTTTTATGTGTGAGATGGGCATGTTGGAAATAAAAGCAGTTTACAAGGCAGCAAAATACAGTTTAATTGCAGGGCAGAAATGGTAGGGTGGGACTTTCTTGGCTTCTGTGACTGGAACCTTATGTCCCCACTAGATGACTCCTGGGCTGCTGTGTTCTGTAGATGCAGCAGTGGTGAGCAGGCTTACAGGGTCCAGGGCCTTGAGCTCCTGTAGGACTGGATCTCAGACACATAGGTCTTTGATGGCTCCTATGGCTACGTATCCGTATGGCCCTAAAATCATAGCAATGAAGCAGACTCCACGTTAAAGTGTGGTGGCTCCCAGGCCTGTAGACATGCACCTCCTTTCAGTGACATACCCCATGTCTCTCTTGCAGGCTCTGTGCAGGAAGTGGCTCAGCTACAGCTACAGTTGCAGCAAGCACAGAAGGCCCACATCCTAAGTGAGAGCATGAATAAGGCTTTGCAAGTGAGTACTGTCTGTTAGGAGAGACTCAGGCAATGCTGTCTATCGTACTTTTTTTGAACCTTAGATTTCTCTGTGGTAAAAGTGGCTTAGACCATCTTCAGACCAGCCAGGGAAGTTTTTCAGGATCTCGCCAACACCACTGTTAGTTAGACCCAGGTGTTCTAGCCCAGTTCTGATGAGCTGCAGAGCTAGGCCTCTGCCTCCTTCTGCCAGTCTGTCCACTGTCCCTCCTGGCTCTGCAGGTGTATCCTGGAGACCAGGGTCTCTACAGGTATGGGGCATATTTAACTGTGCCCTGTTTCTCACAGATACTCTGCCACTGTAATTTCCCTGAAAGGTAACAAAGGTGCTGGAGAGGAGTTCTAGTGTTGTTTCCACTGAAGGAGGTGCTCTGCCTGTTGATCCTGCAGGCAGAGTATAACACACTCCTCAGGCAGAGCAAGGCACACTCCTTTAGATAGAGTATAGCACACTCCTGCAGGCAGAGCAAAGCACACTCCTTTAGATAGAGCATAGCACACTCCTGCAGGCAGAGCAAAGCACACTCCTTTAGATAGAGCATAGCACACTCCTGCAGGCAGAGCAAAGCACACTCCTTTAGATAGAGCATAGCATACTCCTTTAGATAAAGCATAGCACACTCCTTTAGATAGAGCATAGCACACTCCTTTAGATAGAGAGAGCATAGCACACTCCTTTAGATAGAACATAGCACACTCCTTTAGATAGAGCATAGCACACTCCTGCAGGCAGAGCATAGCACACTCCTGCAGGCAGAGCATAGCACACTCCTGCAGGCAGAGCATAGCACACTCCTGTAGGCAGAGCATAGCACACTCCTTTAGATAGAGCATAGCACACTCCTGCAGGCAGTGCATAGCACACTCCTTTAGATAGAGTATAGCACACTCCTGTAGGCAGAGCATAGCACACTCCTTTAGATAGAGTGTAGCACACTCCTGCAGGTAGAGCATAGAATGCTTTTGGCAGGTAGAGCATAGCATGCGCTTGGCTGAGCTGTCTGTTTTGTCTTCTTCTATAGTGAGGCTGGAACATCAGAGGCATCTCAGCTAAGGGGTTTTGTAAATAAGAGAGCCACAGAAAGAACCACCTGCCTTTGCTTCCTCATTCATTTGAAAATATATTCATTTGAAAGTACAGCAGGAACTGACCTTTATGAACTTATTTAGAATGAATGTTAAGAATGTATTTCAAGAGGCTTTTCTGCATTCTTACTGATCATCAAAATGAGGTTTGAAGTGTAGAATGACTGATTTTGTATTTAAGAAAACAGTGAAAGTTACTTTTGATATTTTGTTCTAGGAGGAATTAACAGAGCTTAAAGATGAGATTTCTCTCTATGAATCTGCTGCAGAACTCGGAGTCCTTCCAGGTGACTCAGAAGGAGACCTGAGTGTAGAGCTCACTGAATCATGTGTGGACTTGGGCATTAAAAAAGTCAATTGGAAACAATCCAAAGCTAACAGGTACTGTGTGACTAGTTTACTATAGATGAATTTATGTTAATAAAGCTGGTGATGGAGGTATAGGGCACTGGTGGCACCATCCATAAGATAAAGGCCCCAATTAAGGAGACAGTGTGTTTTAGACATTCTTAGTGAAATAAATATAAATGCCTGAAATCCAAATAAACAGAAATCTGAAGTATTAATACTGTGCTTGTAGCCCTCATCATGCAGATAGGTGCCAGTTATAGAAAGCTAGGAAGGAGTTTATATAACTAAAATATACAGGTTATGGGGCCAGGGAGGTGTCTTAGTGGGGAAGAGAGGTTGCCATGCAGGCATAAGGACCCGAGTTCAAATCCCCAGCACCTACGTTAAAAAGGTAGGCATGTATTAAAAACAATGAATATATGAAATTCCTAGGCAAATGGATGGATCTGGAGGGTATCATCCTGAGTGAGGTAACCCAATCACAAAAGAACTCACATAACATGTACTCACTGATAAGTGGATATTAGCCCAGAAACCTAGAATACCCAAGAAACAATTTACTAAACACACGAAACTCAAGAGTGAAGATCAAAATGTGGTCACTTCGCCCCTTCCTAGAATTAAGAAAAAAGCACACATTGAAGGAGTTACAGAGATCATGTGTGGAGCTGAACCAAAGGATGGATCAACCAGTGACTGCAGCAGCCGGGGATCCATCCCATAATCAGCCACCAAACATAGACACGATTGCATATGCCAGCAAGCTAGTGCTGAAATGCCTTGATATAGCTGTGGGAGGCTATACCAATGCCTGGCAAACATGGAAGTGGATGCTCACAATCAGCTATTAGATAGAACTCAGGACTCACAAGGAAGGAGCTAGAGAAAGTACCCAAGGAGCTGAAGGGGTCTTCAATCCTATACATGGAAGAATAACAGGAACTAACTAGTACCCCCAGAGCTCATGTCTCTAGCTGCATATATAGAAGAAGATGGCCTAGTTGGCCATCATTGGGAAGAGAGGCGCCTTGGTCATGCAGACTTTATATGTCCCAGTACAGGGGAACGCCAGGGCCAAGATGTAGGAGTGGGTGGGTAGGGAAGCAGTGTGGGGGATGGGGGAGGATATAGGGGACTTTTGGGATAACATCTGAAATGTAAATGAAGAAAATATCTAATAAAAATGGAAAAAAAAAAAGGTAGGCATGGCTGAGTGCACCTATACTCTCAGCATTGTGGGAAGCTGAGACAGGAGAATAGCTGAGGATTGCTGGCCGCCAGCCTAGCTCCAGGTTCAGGAAGAGGCTGTTTCTGGGACTGAAGTGGAGTGTGCCAGAAGAGGGTACCTGATGCACAAGTGTGTACACATGTACACACCACACACATACCACACTCACACAGACTATGTATGTGTTTGAACCATTGAGGTGAATGCCTGTTTTTAACGTTAGCCTTATGAGTTAAAAGTAGTTATCTTGCATATGTGACTTTAGGAACCTTGCACATGTGACTTTGGGAAGTCTGTGTTTTAACACTGCCATTACAGATTAGAGCGGTAAGGTGAGGTTTAGTTGGCTGGAATCTAAAGTCATGAGATGATCCTGCAAAGGAAGCTGCTCTTACTTAGCTAAGTGAGGCTCCATTTGTCTGAGTGTCTGCCCCTGGGGCTCCTGTTGCTACAGATAACAGCTATGCCTGGAAGAAAGCAAGGAAGAAGGGAGCGGAGCTAGACGGAGGATTGTGGTGAGAGCGATCCTCAGGCTCTTATCTAGGGCCGTGTTGACCCAGGTTTCTTTTCATCCCATAATTACCTGGTTGACAAATGTAGGCCACTGTGGCTGAGATGAAGTGGAGGGGACTCCTGTCAGCTCAGCCTTAGCTGAGAGCTGAGAGAGAAGTGTGGAAGGCTAAGCAAAGGCAAAGTGGCTCTCAGTATGAGTATTTTAACCCAACCACATGACATTGAACAAAGGTAATGATTGGTGAAAGCAAAAAAAAAAAAAAAAAAAAAAGATTTTTCTATTGTTTTTATGCCTAGGTGCCCACAATTTACAGTTTAAGTGACCATTTGAAAACACACTTGGTTGGGAATGCCTTTTTTGTCACTGCCAAATGACTTCTCAGAGCCTAGTGAAAGATCAGATACAAACCGTTTGCCCTGGCTTTGCCTTTCAGTGCTAGGGACCTGCCCTTGCAGCAGTGTCGTAAGTTTTATAAAGCATTTTGGTCCTCAGTCTTGTGACAGATGTGGCTTTACTGAAGTGTAGAGAGGTGACCACTTGGCTCTTGGTGTCACTGGTGCCACAAAACTCTCTAGGCCTAGCCTGTTTTTCTGTTTGTTCACATTACATGACAGTCAAGCCTTTTTACTTCAAACTTCATTCTTCTTTATCTCTCTTATGTCGAAGATTAAAGATAGAGTTCATTAAAAAGTGTTTTTCTCCTGTTATTTTATTTTAGTTGGTGCTGTGGGTGGATGTGAACAGAGTGACGCATGTGTTCATGTTGATCTCTCAATAGACACACTTGGTCTGTGTCCATTTAAGCACGTCCTATGTCTTGTACTTTTGTATCCATTTAAGCACGTCCTACGTCTTGTACTTTTGGGGGCTTGGTTTGTTCCTTGAGGTAAGATATTGCTGTGTATCCCAGGTTGGCCTCAAATGCACAATCTTGTGGACTGCCAAGCGCTAGGATTATTGGATGTTCATTTCTCTTTACAAAGCATTCATAGCTACAGTGTAGCAATTCTGAAGTGTGTTCCTGTACCTGCTAGACTAGAGGCTTTTTACTCCAGAGTCACTGAGCCCCCCAGCTAGGAGCCGGGGCGTCTTGGAGTCAGAGTGGGCAAGCTTTTGACAAACTGTCTGACAAATGAGGCCTCCAGAGGACACATGTAGCTTAAATCCTCTCACCCACCTGCCAGTGTTAATAGTTGATCATCTATTTTTGAGAAGCATTCTTGTATCAAATTTACACGACATAGGAAAGAAGAAATGTGTGTGTGTTTGTTTGTTTGTTTGTTTATTTATTTATTTTGAGTGAACTGATTTATTGAAGAAAAGGAAGCGAAAATTCCCAGTGTGAGTTAGTGTTTTCTTGACTTGAACTGCTTTCAAAGCCCTGACCCAGGTATCAGTGGCTCCGAGCTTTTACTACCAGCCACCACGCCCTCAGGCTACTGCCTAGTAAAATGGTTTAGCCTCAATGTTGTATTTTACATTAATGGAATTGGAGTAGCTAAATCTGTGCACAGCTTACAGACAGCTTCCTCTCTCTGTTATTATAGTTGGCTGCTAAGCTCAAATAATAAACATCTAACAAGTGGAATGCCTTTTTCCTTTGGTCTTCTCAGCAGGCTTCATAAGGGACTGTAGTTTATTTGGGTTTCAGGGAAAGGATCTCTGTAGGGTGCTGTGATCCTCGGGCAGAGTGGACACCACTCTGCCTTTCTCTCCTGTCAAGGAAGGGGAGAAATTATTGCACAAGTACTTTCTCTGCTCTTTGACTTGGCTTTCCATAGGAGTATAGAGTGTGTTATTCCAGTGGCCTGTGTGCAGTCAGAAGAGGGATAGGGAGGGCTCGTTTGCTAGCTGAGTAAACACAGTTTACTTACACTGAGTTCTCACAGTTCAGCACATTCTACAGTGGAATACTTTGTTAGGTAGTTTGTTTCTTACATAGCTATATCAGTTAATAGTTATGATTTCTATTTCTGTAAAAATGGAAGTGATTTAAGTAGGTGAGGATTTATATATGCAAACATACACATAGACTACATTTATATAGTTAGTTAGTTATATATATAATATATTCATCCTAAGGAATTCTAATTATATATATATATTTTTTTTTCGAGACAGGGTTTCTCTGTATAGCCCTGGCTGTCCTGGAACTCACTTTGTAGACCAGGCTGGCCTCGAACTCAGAAATCCCCCTGCCTTGGCCTCCCGAGTGTTGGGATTAAAGGCGTGTGCCACCACGCCCCGCTCTAATTATATTGTTAAAAATAAATTTACCTAATGGTTTGTTCATCCTTTCTTCATACATGTACAATGTCCTAACACTTCATTTATTTATTGATTTATCTTAATTTTTAATGACAAAACAAAAATATACCTAAAAGCGAAGCTTCTGGAAAAAACATTTGCTCTTCCCTATTTTGCATTGCTCCTCAGACTTTACCTTGGCCTCCTGCCTGGCCTTACATTTCAGAGCTGGGTCTCTGCACACATCCTCGCTGGTGACAGTCTTGTTCAAGGGGATATCAGAGTACCTTGTGGGCATGGGGTGGTCGTAAACATTCACAAAGGGCTTGATCTTGGATGGCTTGCCCATGGCAGCTGTCACTTTTCAGGGATAATTGTCAATTCTAGCCACCAGGGCATGGCTGTAAGGATGGTCCGAGGTGCCATTGTCAATGTTCTTCATGATGGCTTTGCATCCAGAGTAGTGTCTAGCTAGGACCAGCACCACTTTCCTGGGTTTCATGAACTTGCCCACTTCAACAGCAAGCAGCGGGCACCCAGCAGAAACGAAAGAAGGACCTAACATTTTATTTAAAAATCATCTAAAATCTTTCAATTTCAGGAGTAAAAACTTTAACCCAGATATCGTTATTTCTTTTTCAGATAGATTTTCTCCTTCAGAGAGATTTATATTTTACACAGTTCTGGATGCTCAGTTCCCGTGCTCCCTGTTAGCATTTTGTATTAATTCTTACAATTAATGAACCAGTAAATTTACATTATCACTCATGTCTGAGGTTTCCCTGACTGTCTTTAGTTTTTACCCAATGTTTATGACTTTAAAGTACATATTAGCCACTAGGAAAGTGTTGTTTAGAAATGTGTGTGACTGTTTTCAATGAAGAAATAAAGAGACACTTATTACCTGAGAGTTTCACACTTGCATGGGATGTGTTGTGACCCTGGTTGTCTCCCATACTCTTCCCTGTAGTGCTTCTTAGATCCACTCCAGCTTGATGTCCTGTGTTGTGTGTGTGTGCACCAGTGTGTTTGTTTTAAGTATTGGGTCCCATTTCTATTGGCAATCTGTTCAAGGCTGTAGGGCTGTCCACTGAAGCATGGGCCTACAGGATCCATGCCCTTAAGGAGAACTGACTCTTTGCCCAGCAGTCAGCCGCTCCTCAGCTGAGAGTGGGGACCTCAGAAGCACCCAGTATTCTCCCTGCTGCAAGGGTGGCTCATTTGATCCTGAGCAAGTCTTTTCTTTTTTCCCTTTATAATCTACTTGTTTGTTTTTTGTTGTTGTAGTTGAGCATTTCACATATGCATACAATGTATTTTGATTGTATGCATCCTCACTCCTTCCCTCATCTGTCCCCACAAGTGTGAGCTGTGTCAGGCAGAAAGAACCGTGAACTTGCTTTTGCAAAGGTGATATCCTTGTGTATGACCAAGTTCTAACTTATTTATTTTTGTTTCATGTGTATTAGTGTTCTGCCTGTATGTTTGTCTGTGCTCTGTATGAGTGTCTGGTGACCTTGGCGGCCAGAAGAGGGCATCAGATCCCCTGGCGTTACTGATGGTTGTGGGCCCCCACGTGGGTACTGAGAATAGAATCCAGGTCTTCCGAAAGAGCAGCAAGTGTTCTTAATCACCAAGTCATCTCTCCAGCCCCCACGTTCCAAATCCTTTAGTGGAGTTTAGCTCAGTGTTAGAACGCTTGCCTGGCATATATGAGGCACAGGAAACAAAGACACAAAATGTTCAAAAAGAAAGTTAGTTCAAAATACTGTGACTGTAAAGGGATAGAAACCATGACCACATGTGGTTAGGGCTTTATGGATCTTTGATTTGTTTCTTGATTTTATGCTAAACTGACAGTTTCCCCATTAGGGCCATACAACAGGAGTCCCCAGATGAAGAGCCTTCGAAGGATGAGCTTATCCTGAAGCTGAAAACGCAAGTCCAGCGCTTGCTGACTAGCAACTCCGTGAAGCGTCATCTGGTGTCTCAGCTGCAGAGCAGTCTCAGAAACTGCCGGGAGACAATGGAAGCTTTCCAGCAATCCAAGGATGGTGACAGAGGCATGGAGGTGAGGCCCTGCAACCTGTATATGTAAGAAGCACCCTTGAGACATGCACTTTATAGATGTAAGTTACGTTTCTTAGGGTTGATTTGACTAGTAGAAGTAAAGCTTACAGGAAAAAATGCCACCTGATAGATAGGATGTTTGTTGGCTTGTTCTAGGCACCTAGTAAATGAGATGCCAGTTAGGTTAAATTCTTGTTCACAAATGAAAGGAGGACTTTGTAGAGGGTATGTGCCTTTTGTCTGGTTTGGTTCAAACAGCCATGCTTTGGAACCCTGTTAATAAGCACCTCCTGTGAGGTCCCGTAGCAGCTCTGCTCCTGAGTGCTCTCTTCTGTTCTGTTCTGTTCTTACAATGGTTGGTCTCTGTGAGGGAAGATACTTCTGAGATGTATCTTTTAAATTTAGTGATGGTTTTACTCTGTAATCTTGGCTAGCCTTCAGTTTGTAATCTTCTGCCCCTGAGCACTGAGATTGTGGGAGTGTGCTCCCATGACAGTGTCTGACATCCACCTCAGTGTTCTTTAGCTGACATCTTCGAGGAATATGAAGGTAGGGGAGTCTGTGGCCCTCTGAGGTTTCACAGTCGTTCTTAGGAAATGAAGTTACACTACATGACCGATAGGGGTCAGAGTTACTGTTGGAAGCTCCTGCCGTCAGAGCCTGAGAGCAGCCTTTTTCTTCCTCATTTTGACAAACTGACCAAGAAAAGTACTGTCAAGAAAAATAGTGCAGAAATGAATTGATAATTAAGAAAATAAAGCAGAAGTTTGAAAGGAATGCAGGGAGTATAGTCCGTTTCTCCAGAAGGAGGAAGGAAGGACGGACGGAAGGAAGGAAGGAAGGAAGGAAGGAAGGAAGTTAGTTTTAATCTGACTATTGCTTTTTTATCTCCTGGTTCTTATGCTGAGAGTCCTGTTCATTAACAAATCCTGTCAAAATATGTGAGGTGTTCTGAGGTACCAATTTTTGTGATATTAAAAGAAAACTTGGTTACGCCCATGACATTTGTGCCACACGTGGGCTTCTATCTCTTGGCATACGAATCCCAGCGTTCCCAGCTGAGTGAGACTGTTGACTTCCTCTCACCCCCACCCTCCCCACCTCCGACCCCCAGTATCTTTCATAGCATCTTCTGGTAGTGTAAGAGCTAGAAGGTTGGTTTGTTTTTGTTAAACATTCTAATTTGGACTGTATTATATAATGAGTGATTGACACTGCATGGACTCTTCTTTCCCAGATCTTTATAATAGAACTTGGAATTAGTCTGTAAAGTTAGAAAGCATGTTTGGGATGCCTTGGGAGGTCTATGGAGAGAGAGAGAATGGTTATTCATTTTTGTTTTTGAAAAGATGTGTAAGATTTTGTGGGATTTACTGATAATAGAACTATAGGGCATACATGAATATTTAAAAGTTTGGTTATGTGGANTGGGTGGTTAAGAAAGAAAGTAGTGGGGTTAGAGAGATGGCTCAGTGGTCAGGGATGTGCAGTTGCTTCTGCAGAGGATCTGAGTTTGGTTCCCTGCACTCTTGCTGGGCAGCTTCATGGACCATGATGCCCTCCTGTGGATCCCTGGGCATTGTATTGATAGGCACATATACACATAACTGAGACACACACACACACAAACTGTGTGTGTGTGTGTATTATAGACTATGTAAAGGTCTTAGGAAAACTGTACTGACTCACCAACAGTCAGAGTCCATATACTGAATTCTTTTTAAACATAAATCACAGAAAGCTTTTTGTGTCTGATCCCTAGTAAATTTTTTTTGTATGTGTTTGTGTGGGTGTGCACATTTGTCAGTGTGCTGAAAATAAGTGTCTGTTGAGGGATCAGTTATAATATACAACATATCTACACCACCCTCAACAAGAAGCAAGGTAAGAAAGTGTGTTTTAGCTCCTGGTAAAGGGGTGTGGCTTATTGTGGTAGGGAAGGAAGCAGAGAAAGATGGCTGCTGGCCCTCACAAGCCTTCCTCTTCCTTCACTCACCCCCAGGCTGCAGTCCATCAAATGTTGCCACATATGTGCAGGGTGGCTCTTCCTGTCATCCTTTGTTACACTCCATAAAAACTGCTCTAACAGGCTCGCCACTCACCGAGGTGTGTCTCCTAGGTGATCCTAAATACTCAGAAGTTGATGATCTAGACTAACAACCCTCCTTCTGCCCTTTCTCAACTTGACACCCAAACATAGCAGCTTTAATCATAACATCCATCTCTGATGCCCAGTTAAACTCTAACTCAGACATGCTCAGTGAGGGGCGTGAGGCCCCTCTAACAACTCAGACACACTCAGTGAGGGGTGTGAGGTCCCTCTAATAACTCAGACACACTCAGTGAGGGGCGTGAGGCCCCTCTGTAGTAATCTCTAATGTTAGCGTTGCTTATCCCAAGCCTGCCACGTCTGTAAGTTTAAATGTGTTCACATTCATTTCTTTTCCTACCAGACTTCACATTTTAGTATCTTTCTGCTTCAACTGCTCTCTTACCTGATCCCTAACTTAGAGCAGCCCAGAGCAGTGAGAAGTAGCCATGTCTCAGCCCAGATGCTGTGATGTCATAACTTTTCTTTTCCAGAACGGATTATCCCATTACTTTCAAATTTAGCCTCACTCAAATTCTCAGGACGTAGCAGAATGCCAGTGGGTTCTTTTCTAGAATGTTACGCAATGGCCTTGTTAGTCCAGTTGCCTGCTGAAACCTGGAAAGCCAGACTTCACTGTCTACATTTCTGTTATCTTCCTGGTCTGCCCACGCACGATCCTATCAGAATAGCCCACTGTGCTCTGCCTATAGCCATTCAGCATTTCTCTAGCTTACAGATCCAAAATCTCTGGAATTCCTTTGGCAAATCAGTTTAAAAAGCCAATTAGCCACATGTTTATGTGGTCAGGGCAATCCTCCCTTCCATACCCCCCTTTAAAGCAATCTGTGATAGTTTTCTCATGACTGTGACCAGATAAAATCATGGAATAGATTACAGGTATTTTCATAAACTAAGTAGATGTATTAATTCTCACATAGAGAATAAGGAACTTATAGATATGGGAGCATTCAAATGGAAGGGAACACACACAGTCTTGTAAACAAAGAGGTGCCACCCCTTGTAAACAAAGAGGGGCAGCACAGAATTCAGGTGAAGGAACTGTTAGCTTCCCCTTTCCCATCTAGCTCAGTTCCTGAGAATAATTGCTGATGTTAGCGGTCGGTCGAGAGAATGGAGGCTGTTCCTGCACCCCCTGTCAGGATGCTCATGTTCATGACTTGTCTGGAAAGCAGTGGGCCAGCGTATATCATGTACCTTAAAATAGTATCTACTGAATAAGGTACAGAATGAGGTAGTGCTGGTACAAAGGGGTACATAGCGGAGTATGTGGTAACCCTATGGAATAACTACTCTCACAGTAACCTTCTCCTGAGGTATAGTTAGTGTGTGGAGACAGCGAGTGGCAGGGGTGATGCCTGGGAGGCCCTGCTTCCAGCCGGTCCTCGCCAGTGGTGAGACATGTTTTTGTCCCATGCTTCTTAAAAGGAACATATATCATTTTTTAGCATTTGTGCTAAAGATGTCTATCCTGAATTTAATAACAGAAGAAAAAAAAAAAAACCAGCAAGGAGACAGCCTACAAAAGTTAGCACGCCTAGAAAGTGCCCTGGGTTTGGAAACAGACTGAAGAAGTATTACAGCAGGAGGAGACATGGTGACCAAACACCATGTGACATAGATTCAGTCTTGGTGCAGAACGGGATGTTCGAGGGCAAGTGGGCGTTGGGATAGAGCCTGTAGAGCGGTGGTCACAGAGCAGCACTAACTTCTGCCCTGAGGATGAAGAAAAAGACAGGGAAGTTATCTGGTAAACACCTCTTCCTAAATGAAATTGTTTCAAATTGTGTGTGTGTGTGTGTGTGTGTGTGTGTGTATAGTTTTTTTGTTTGTTTGTTTTAAACTTAAAACCATTTTAAACTTTCAGACTAAAACAGATACCTCTGAAAAACCAACAAAACAGTTATGGCTTGATTCTTCTGAGGCAATTAACAGAGAAGATATTCTGCGACTGAAAGATGAAGTTCAAGTTTTACAACAACAGAATCAGGTGAATGACCTGGTATTTAATGAGACTTTTCATGGCCTTATTGAATATAAAGGTAACTCAGATTTATGTAACAGACACAGGCAATGTTAGTTGGTGGACATGTGTGGGAAGTCCTTGTGGGTTCCAGCCGTTTTCCCTCACTAGTGCTTGGGTAGTGCTTTTATTGGAAGGTTAACCGGCTCCTATTTCATGTGGTAGCCTGGCCAATAGATTTGCTCCTCTTTTTAGCCAGCTCTTGACCAAGATGTAAAACCTTGTTTGCTTAGATGATGATGACTGAATTCTAAGACTTATTTTAAGGTATCAGTCAGCTTAAACTTCTCTGGTTAAATATTTCTGTTTAATACATTTCAAAACAAAAACAAGATTTTGTTTACTCTTGTTTAGGATGCTGTTTACACAGAAATATATCTGTCTTACTAAGGTGTGAAGACACTTGTCCTTGTGTAGAATTGTGAGAGATTGTATTAGATGATGTTGTGAGGCCCTGGGTGTTGAGAGGTCAGACTGATGAGTGCCGGTGTGTTTCTTTTCTGTAATCCATTATTCTGTGTCTAGGAACTGAAGGAGGCTGAAGAAAAACTGAGAAGTACAAACCAAGACTTGTGTAATCAGATGAGACAGATGGTGCAGGAGTTTGACCTCGATAAGCAGGAAGCTGTGGATAGGTGAGTTCTTGTCATCGCCTTTCTTTTCTCCTGGAGCATAATGTGGAGCACAGAGACAGTGTTGTGTGGTGAGTTAACTCTAGCTCTTCACAACTGCTTCACGGAAATACTAGAGCCATTTCCAAAGGCTCAACTAGGACACGAGAGGGGTTTTTACTTCCAAATACTGAGTTATAAATTTGTAAGCAGCACACTGGAAGATGACTTGTATGATGGATTCTGCTGATCTCTGTGTATTAGATATATATGATTTGAATTTGGGAACTATTTCTCAGTTCAATTAAAAAATAATTTCTTTATCAACAACAGCCCTTGGCATAAACAAACTAGTCTGTGTTACAGTAAATATTTTTATTTAAAGAATTATTTATTTTATGTATATGAGCAGTACATTGTTACTGTCTTTAGACACACCAAAAGAGGGCATCAGATCCCATTACAGATGGTTGTGAGCTACCATGTGGTTGCTGGGAATTGAACTTAAGACCTCTGGAAGAACAGTCAGTGCTCTTAACCGCTGAGCCATCTCGCTAGCCTTTGTAGTAAATATTATTTGGGGGTTTCTATTCCACCTTAGATAATTTAATTCCCAAATAAAAGACATAAAACCTTCATATTTATGATACCTTAGAGCACTAGAGCTGGGCAGACATCTACCCTCTGTGCTCTTTTGTCTACCTCCCTGTCAATAATCCTAAGATATCACTTACCGGGTTCTACCTGGGCCACCCCTATCCAGCTGGCCTCATGGCCCTGTGCTCACATCCCTCCTACCCTATGGCTCCTCTTCCTCCTTCCCTTTCCTCCAGGTAGTCTCTCCCTGAGACTCCAAGCCTGGGAACCTTCAGCTCTGCCTACCTCTCTTCTGCCCAGCTCTAGGCTATAGGCATCTTTATTAACCAATCATTGATAACTTGAGGAGCAAGGTTTACAGAGCTGGTATACATGAGGACCTGCTCATCTTGGAACAACCAGATCTTGGGGTACAGAATTTAGCATTTGAATACACGCGGCACCAGGCTAATCCATTATGATTGTTTTTGAAGTACTGGGATGTTCTCACACTCAAGTATCCAGTTTTCTCTAAAAACATGAAGAAAAGATTCCTGTAAGATCATGGGGTTTAAATTCTTGTTTTGGTTGTGGGAAAGCAGTCTGACCTAATTATAATTTGCATTAATGAAAAGCCAAGGCAGGCAGGCAGGCAGGCAGGCAGGCCAGTTGGCCGGTTCACTCGGTCCCTGGTGCTTCATTGCCCTAGCGCTTCTCTCTGGCTAGGTGTGAGAGGACTTACCAGCAGCACCATGAAGCCATGAAGGCTCAGATCCGAGAGAGCCTTTTAGCAAAGCATGCTGTGGAGAAGCAGCATCTCCTGGAGGTCTACGAGGGGACCCAGTCACAGCTCAGGTAAGAGGGGCCTCTGCTGCCTGTTTGCTCTGTAACTTGGAGGAAGTGGCTGTGATACAGAAGTTGTGTGCATGCTCAAGCGTGTGTGTGTGTGTGTGTGTGTGTGTGTGTGTGTGTGTGTACACTCGTGTGTGCATGCACACTTGCGCACCCACTCCCTTACTTGCCATTTCTGTGTTGCCAAGGTCTGACCTGGACAAGATGAACAAGGAGATGGCTGCTGTCCAGGAGTGTTATCTGGAGGTATGCAGAGAGAAGGATGAGCTGGAGTCCACTCTCAGGAAGACCATGGAAAAGGCTCAGGAGCAGAAGGTAGGCTGCTCCCACCGGTTCCCTCTCATGCCACCATCATTTACACTAAGGCACCTGCCCCGGGGAACTGTGGCAGAGGTGTTCAGAGATGTCTTTTTATTTGGTTTTATCAAGTTAATACAGCTCACATAGTTAAAAAGTAGTGAAACAGATTCACTCTCTTCAGCCTCATGGCATCTCCATTTTCATTTGCTTGCTACTGCGCTTGCCCAGGAGACCCTACATAGCTTACTAGTGCTGTGCCATGTGTCGGCAGCTGTGAGCTCTGCACAGTGAGCCGTCAGTGGCTCTGACCACTGCACGGGGTGCTGTGAGTGCCTTCCCCCGACACCTGTCGTACTCTGAGTAGATAGACTACTGGCTCTCAGGGGAGCTGGAGAAAGCAGTGTGTTCTTTGTCTCACCCGTCTGTCCAGGAGTATATGTATGCTAAGCAGTGGTCAGCTTTGTCTTCTGGAGATGGAGGGCTCACTCCTTGCTTGGACCGGCTTGCAGACCACAGTTTGAAAGCTAACTGCTTCAAAGCTAGAAACTAGGTGCAGAGTCCAACTAAGAGTCTATTCTGTCCAGACGTTTTGAGTATGGTGTTTTATAAAGCGGTGTATTGCCATGCGCTAATGGCGGCAATGAGCACATGAGGTGTTCACATAATATTTTGGCTGGATTTCAGTAGATCAGCCTGATGGAAAGCATGCTCTGTGGGTACATGTCATTCTGCGGAACGTTAAAGGAAGCAGTTTTAGTCAGCGTTGGCTACCAAGGAGTTACAATTACTTTCAAAATGAGACCTTAGCTTTTAGTGACTGTACAAAAATTAAAATAGGGAGAGAGTGTTAGGCAGGGAACTCAGCCTGGATACAGAAATTCTGAAATGTGCAGGACCAAGGCCCATGCTATGTGCTGTTTTGTTTTTTATAAAGGCAGTCTTACACTGAGGCCTAGGTTGGGTTTGAACCTGCTATGGAGCCAATAGTGAGCTTGAACTCATCTTCCTGCCGCTACCACCCACACTGAAACATTTTAACTTGGTGACTCTTAGTGCTACACAGACACTTACTTGAGCTTTATTCACAGAGACAGCTTTTGGAAGCCAGAGAAGAATATGTACGCAAACTGAAGTTAGAACTGGAAGAGAAGTACCAAGAAACTCTGAAGACGGAAAGGCAGAGCTGGCTGAAGGAGCAAGCTACCGGAGTTACACAGCAGGCTGAGAAGGAGGTGATGTCAGCCGGACCACAGTGGGATAACTGGAAGGAAGGGGCTGCTCACAGTCTTTCTCGTCACTGTTTATTTTATTTTTATATATATTAATAACTGCAGACCATTCTCTCTAAACATATGACTTAAAATTAATTAGCAAATATGTAGATGGTTGTCTGTCTGTCTGTCTGTCTTAGAATCTAGCTGTTGGTACCCTTTATACCACTTTGACTTTTCAAAATTACCCATGATCTTTATCTTTATGAAATTCATGATGTATTTTTTTGGATATTTTTATGATTCCTAGAAATGAAACTATAGTCTAAATTTCTTATTATGAAATGACTAACAAGTCTATGCCAATGTCTCTAACCATGTAAGTTTAGACATAAATAATTTATGTATGAGATTAGAAGAAAAGTTATGGGTAAGCTTAGCAGCAAAAATTAATTAATTATAATTAATTTGTTTAATTAAAAATGTAGCGCGTGCTTTGTGCTTTAATGCAACCCTCAGAATATGCTTAGCATCTCGTCCAGGACCTGCTCGGGCTCAGCTTCCCCGCTTCCCCGCTTCCCCGCTTCCCCGCTTCCCCGCTTCCCCGCTTCCCCGCTTCCCCGCTCTCCTTCCCCAGCCTATGGTTCCTTTTATTCTCTAGATGGTTTTACTTGTCCTCCATGTTGCCTGTATATACTTGTTGTCATGTATCATTATGAAATCTAAGATAGATGAGAGAGATGTGTTTTCTGAGACTGACTTTGTTTTCTGGGTATAAGCTGCATCTGCTTTCTTGCAAGTGCTGTTAACTTGGTAGTTCTTTATGACTGAGGGGAACTCTGTTGTGTGTAAATTGCATTCCCTGTTGGTTACCCTGCTGCTGACATGTGGGTTAAGCCTATAGGTAGCTGTAGTATGCAGCAAGGCCAGTGAGTGTCATGCGAGTGTATCACGTGAGTGTCTCTGCCATCTGCTGCCTTGGGTAAGCACCCAGACGTGATGTGCCAGGGCCTTTTTGTAGCTTTAGTTTTTGAGGACCCTCCCTGCTGGCTTCCCCAGTGGCTGGACTGGGTTTAACGTTCCTGCCAGTGGTGTCCAAGGCTTCCCTTTCGCTTGTGTCCTCACCAGCATGTGCTATCTATCTTTCCTCCATCTCCTCTGCCTTCTGTTTGAGACAAGGTCACTCTTTGTGGCCTGGAACTTGCTATGTAGACCAGGCTAGCTGTGGACTCCCATCTGCCTGTCTCTGCCTTCTACTTTCACGTGTGCCACCACTGTACTCAGCTAGTTTCATAGAAATTTAAGGACCAACATATGATCTTAAACACTTAGAAATGATACAAAACAAAAAACCAGAATTCTAACTTGTTTAAGCTAGATTCTGCCTATGAGCTTGCTGTTCTGTTAGTTTGGTAGCCAAGAAGTACTTTTAGAATTCCAGATATTCAGTAGACAGGAATAGGCAAAAAAGAAAGGCCATTTTTGCCACTTTATAGTTTTGCCTAAGACTAATTGGAGTGCCCCCCCCCCCCTGGTGCATTGCTGAGAGTGGGGCAGTCACCCTCTGTGTAATGCCTCCTTCCTGGGTGCTGTCAACATGGTAAAGCTTAGATTATAGCGAGTGAGGTTCCAGGGTGTTCAGGTGAGCGAGCCCTCCCTCACATCCCTTCCTTACCCTTGTTGATTAGATTTACTCAGTGCTTGCTCTGTTGAAAGGGTTATTGATGTGAAACTCCGTAGCAAAGGATTTTGTTAGTTTTTGCCACGACATCTTTATGGTGGCAGAATCAGAGTTTCTAGGTCCCATACTGACTGACCCTGAGGTAGTCTGCCCTTAATGCTATAATTAAGTCTTTATGTGAATTCTGTTCTGTAAGTGAAGCCAAAGAGGAATTTTCAATTGTTGGTTCGAAATTTCTGTGGGTTAAATTTTTAACCCTCATAAAATTACTGTACAGTATTTATCAGGTCTGTCCATTGGCTGTAGCACATATGTGCCCAGTGTGCAAAGCTCTAAACTCACCTAAAATGTGGGATTATGGATACAAACTTTATCAGTGACAACTTTTGTACCACAGTGTTAGCAGAGCCTCCATACCTTTAAGGATTTTAAGTATACCTGTAGTTGCTTTTTTGAGTAACCTGTAATTCTAGTTTTTACTTTATTCAGAATTTTTCTTCTCATTGCTTCTAAAAACAGAGCAGACAAAAACTCATTCAACAGCTGGAAAAAGAGTGGCAGTCCAAACTGAGTGACAGTCTTGCAGCTCGGAGAAAGGAGACCTCAGACCGCAGCAGCCAGACCGAGCAGGCGGCCTGTCCTGCTGCCGTGTCTAAGGCAGAGGCAGCAGTCCTGGCAGAGGAGCAGGCTTGCCAAGTCCAGCAAGAGAAGGAGCTTATTATCAAGGAGGCGCTGAAGAAGCCCGAGGTTGAGTTGGAGCTCAAGTACTGTGAGACTATTGTACAAAAGGTGACAGAGGCCACTGGTGGAGTTTGGGACTGCCTTTGAACTGGATTGTAACCTTATATATTTTAAATGTTTTAGTGTTTCGAGACTAAAAAAGCTACTGCAGTTGTCTCTAAAGCTTTTTTTTTTTTATTTCTGTTATAAAACTTTCTGTGTTCTTTGAGTTTTCAAAGTGCTTGTTTTCTGAGATCTGTGTGTGTATGGGTGTGTGTCTGTGTGGGGTGTTTTTAACATTCAAATTAAGAATTTTTTATATCTAGTTTTATTGAAAGTATCCCACTAATGTATTTTTTAATAGTTATTTTAGATTAAGCTGTTTAATAGCATTTGTGTTGAAGTCTATGTGGAATTGAATCTGCAGGTGTGCCCCAGAGCAGAGCATTCCTTTCAGCGGCCAAAAGTGGGGCACTTGCTTTCCCCTCGAACACTCACTGCCTCACTCTAAACACAGATGAAACATTTTCAAAGCAAACCTGTGCTTAGGAAAGTACAACCCATGTTAATGGAATAGAGATGATCCTCGAACACTCACAGCCTCACTCTAAACACAGATGAAACATTTTCAAAGCAAACCTGTGCTTAGGAAAGTACAACCCATGTTAATGGAATAGAGATGATTGTTTTCTTATATCTAGCTTAGTGTAGTGAGTCTCCTGAGAGCTGCACTGTTTATCCATGACAGAGCTGAGTACAAAAGACAGGTAATGTCTTAAAAATCTGCCCTGTATTTATTATTTTAGATCTTTTACTTTAAATAAGAGGCTACCTGGGACCTATGTAGTGAGTCCTAGGCCATCCTGGTCTACACAGTGAGTCCGTAAACTAGCCTGGTCTACATAGTGAGTCCCAGGCCAACCTGCTCTACATAGTGAGTCCCAGGCCAGCCTGGTCTAAATAGTGAGTCCCCAAGCTAGCAGTCTTCTGAAGTCTTTACCAAGGTTAAAATGTTGCTTAGAGAAGTGTTTAGAGTGTCTGTTTGGAGTATATGAAATTTTAGATCATGTGAAGAAATCTAAGAAAAGCTAAGTCTGGAGGAAATGTCTCCAGACTTACATTTCTGTAGGAACTCTATCTTCTTGCCATAGCTTAACCACCTAGAGTTTATACGCATGGGCAATTAGTACTTTCATTGTAAAGTGTTTGTGTCAGCTCTGCATTGGTATGTGTATATCAGTTTTAAAAGAAAGAAAGAAAGAAAGAAAGAAAGAAAGAAAGAAAGAAAGAAAGAAAGAAAGAAAGAAAGAGAGAAAGAGAGAGAGAGAAAGAAAGAAAGAGAAAGGAAGGAAGGAAGAAAGGAAAAGGAGAAAAAAAAAGATTTATTAAGTTATTTCCATGTAATTGGTGATAGATTATGACCAGATCACCCTTAAAGTTCATCATACTTAGAGTTTTTGTCTGGACCTAAAGGGTCAAGTGTATTCTTATGTCCACATTCATTCTTGACACTAGCAATGTGTGCTAAATATGTGGCTCTTAAAAACAAAACCAAAAAAAAAAAAAAAAACCCAAAAAACAAAACCCACCTTCCTGCTCATGGCAGTGGTTTGCATATGTGTATGTGTGCACATGGTATTGGGCATGAGCGAAGAGGAGGTGGTGGGTACAGTGGTTGATTCAGCTGGCACTAGGTGACCCTCTGGAATGCTTTCTTTTTCCTCCCAAGATAAATAGAACTTGGTTGGAAAATAGCAAATAGCACTGTATGAAGCCTTTGATGACTGCATCACTCATCGGATTCGGACTCCCTCTTCCTGTTTTGCTGTTTGCAGGGGGCAGAATATATATTTAGAAAGAAGCATTGCTGCTTACTGTTTGTATAAAGTCAGTGTAGATGTAACATAGGGAGGGAGACACAATATAAAATACATAAGAGGATATGCCCTGTGAACATTGACCCTTGCTATGCCTCTCTCCTGTCATCTCCTGTAGGTGGAAACAGCTGTGCAGAATGCCCGCAGTCGCTGGATACAGGAGCTGCCCATGCTTGCAGAGTACAAGGCTCTGCTCAGAGCCCAGCAGCAGGAGTGGGCGAAGCAGCAGGAGCTGGCTGTGGCCCATAGGGTGAGTGCTGTGCAGTTCTGTCACTGTGCTCCCACCTCCACCGTGCTCCCACTTCCACTTCCTTCCACCTCCACCGTGCTCCACCTCCACCTGCTCCACCTCCACTGTCCGCCCACCTCCACTGTGCTCTACCTCAACCGTGCTCTACTTCCCACTGTCCTCCCCCCCTCCACTGTCTTTCCCCCTCCACTATCTTCCCACCTACACCATCCTCCCCCCTCTCCTATCCTTCCACCTCCTCTGTCCTTCCACCTCCTCTGTCCTTCCACCTCTTCTGTCCTCCTATCTCCATAGTCCTCCCACCTCTGCTCTGGAACATGCACCAGCTCCTGGTGTTGACTTACACTGCACATTGAGCCTTAGTAGTGGAATCTGTTCTGGTCTTACTATAGGGAGGACAGTACATCTCAGCACCTTAAACCTCTCCTTGTCAGTGATTGCTGTACTTAGACATTATCTCTGCTTTATCAGCAGCTGTTGGTTGAGACTGAGAACAGGTCTCTGCTCCTGGTTATCCTTTCATACATGTAAAGACTTCCTGAGTTGTCTGTAGTCCTAGAGCACAGTGTGTTCACTTTGTAAATACCCAGCTATCTGTTCTTTAAAAAGATAAACCCAGATTTGCAGCCATCTGCCCTGACCCCAACTTAATTTATGGGGCTTAAACTAATTCCAACCAAAAGGCAAGCAAGCTGAAAATAATTTTAAAATTTGACCCAGTAATTGTAAAATTCATTTTGAAAAATAAAGGACTAGACCTTTTTTACTGTTCTGGAAAAGGTATTGTAGTCCATACAACAGAATCCATTTGCAAGCAAAAGCTGCCTGAGTCATAACAACAGAGTTCATAAAGACAAGCTTTAGGGACAGGCCCAAGGAGGACTAAATGTTCAACAAATCGTTTGAAAACCCGAGAATGACCAGTGAGTTGCTCCATGGTGAATGGTCGTGTGATAGTTCACTAACACTTTGGGAAAAGTAGTTTTAACCACCTGTGTATCACGGTGAACTTTAGGTCTGAAAAATGAAACTGTGGCAGTATATGCTTTAAGTCCAGCAGGTCTGTTGCTCAGGTTGTCCTCGGCCACAGAGAATGAAACAGCTATAAACCAGTAAAAAATTGTCAGTGTTTTTTACTAGGTAATACGTAGTACATGAGTATTATCTATGTTTGTGTGTCTGAAATATCTCAAAGGAAATATTTCAGAGGGAAAGGGATCACAGAAACAGTATGGTGCTGAGACCCCAAAGTCATGGAAAGGAATAAAGCTGCTTGACAGGAGAACACAGAGAGTCTGAAGGTCCTCATGGATTCAGAAGGCACTCGTAACCCCAGCACTTAGGGGGCTGAGGCAGGAAGATTGCTACACACACACACTCACACACACACACACATCAGAGAAGATCCTTACGTCTAGTATAAGCATCTTTTCACATCCAGATTTATTTTTCCCTTTCTCTTTGTATTTTCAATTGCTTGTTCATTTGTGAGGTTGGCCCAGATACTTAGGATTGTTGATAGTAAAGACCGTCCAACGTGTGCTACTGTGCCTTTCAGCTGTCACTCGCACTCTCTGAAGCTAAAGAGAAGTGGAAAAGTGAGCTTGAAAATATGAAGCCAAATGTAATGTCTGTCAAAGAACTGGAGGAGAAAGTCCACTCTCTGCAGAAGGAGCTGGAGTTGAAGGATGAGGAAGTCCCAGTGGTTGTCAGAGCTGAGGTGGCTAAGGCCAGAACTGAGTGGAACAAAGAAAAACAGGAAGAAATCCATAAGATTCAAGAACAAAATGAGGAAGATTATCGGCAGTTTTTAGAGGATCATCGAAATAAAATTAATGAGGTGCTTGCAGCAGCTAAAGAGGACTTTGTGAAGCAGAAAACTGAACTACTTCTTCAGAAAGAGACAGAATTCCAGGCATGTTTGGACCAGAGTCGCAAGGAGTGGACACTGCAGGAAGCCCAGCGGACACAAGTAGAAATCCATCAGTATGAGGAAGACATCCTCACTGTGCTTGCCTTTCTTCTAAGGGACACCCAGCTGGAGTACGGTGGGGACTCACAGGACAAGCAGCTTTTGGAAGTCATGTCAGCTTGTTCTTCCAAATGGATATCTGTGCAGTACTTTGAGAAAGTAAAAGCCTGCATACAAAAAGCTCTTCACGATATGTTGTCCTTGCTTATAGGCAGTGTCCCCTCGGAGCAGGAGAAGGTACGTTCTTAGAGAGCTGTTGAATGCCAAATGTGTTTATGATTGCAGAAGGCAAGGTTGTCTTGTCTCCATTTTATGATGAATAGATTCAGATGTGTGTTTTCACCGATGATTTTACAAGGTTAATTGCAACAGGTCTACTGGATTGATTACATTTGTTGTTAGATTTTTAAAAATTGATTTATAGCTCCATCACTATGAGGCAGGGCATTTAGCCTCTAGACATCTTTTACTTAGACGTGAATGTGTTATTTTTTTGGTAAGGGGAGAACATTTAGAAAGTAAATAATTGTGTTCCTAACTGCTTCAGTAAGTATTCATTATATTAAGACAGAGGGTTAGTTGCTTTTGTTTGGATTTTCTTTTTTTTCTCCAGAAGAGGTTAGAAGTCAATTTCTTGTCCTCAGTGAATTTATGTCTTACTTATACAAAAAGTGCCAATGAGGCCCCAAAATTGTTAAAAAGAAACAACTAAACAGGTTTGAGTCATTTACTGAAATTCCTGGAGTCCAGTTTCATAGATGTCCCTTGTGTGTGCTTGTAGAATGAATTCCCTGTGTTCTTTTGGTCATACAAATATTGTCTGAGACCAATTAAAACCAGTCCGACCAACTTAGGATCGAAGGAATGGGGCGTTCATGAAGATTTCAGAATCCTGTTGTAGTATATGGCCAGCCTGTTTAAGTGTTTATGACCAGAAGTGTGTGTGTGTGTGGGGCGTGTCTGATAAGTTCTTCTCTGAAGCTTTAAACATTAGAGTTTGGGTCTGGGAAGATGTCATCATTAAAGGCTTTTCAAGACCATTTTTTGAGCATCTGGTACTAATGCCTACTAGAAATGCTTATTAGCTGGGGATGGTTGTTCCGGTGTGGGAGATAAATTAGTGAGTAGCTTTGGGCAAGCCTGTCCTATGGTGGGCCATCCAGAAAAAGGAATCTAGCTCCCTGGCCCAGCTACTAACCATGGTATCTGTTGGCCTGTCTGCATCCTACATATGAAAAGAGAACAGGACTTCAGAGGCAGAGGAACCGATGTGGTCAGGCCACCTCATCCTAGTGTATATGCTTATTCTTGATTTTTACAACAATGTTACTATTTTTTTTTTGAGAATTTCATACATAAGTATTTTATTAGATATTTTCTTTATTTACATTTCAAATGCTGTCCTGAAAGTTCCCTATACCACCCCCTGACCCCCGCCCTGCTCCCCTACCCTCCCACTCCCAATTCTTGGCCCTGGCATTCCCCTGTACTGGGTCATATAGAGTTTGTAAGACCAAGGGGCCTCTCTTCCCAATGATGGCCAACTAGGCCATCTTCTTCTACATATGCATCTAGAGACATGAGCTCTGGGGGTACTGGTTAGTTCATACTGTTGTTCCACCTAAAGGGTTGTGGATCCCTTCAGCTCCGTGGGTACTTTCTCTAGTTCCTCCATTAGGGGCCCTGTGTTCCATCCTATAGAAGACTGTGAGCATCCACTTCTGTATTTGCCAGGCACTGGCATAGCCTCATACGAGACAGGTCCCTTCAGAAAAACCTTCTGGCATATGCAATAGTGTCTGGGTTTGGTGGCTGATTATGGGATGGATCCCCGTGTGGCGTAGTCTCTGGATGGTCTGTCCTTTCATCTTAGCTCCAATCTTTGTCTCTGTAACTGCTTTCATGGGTGTTTTGTTCTCTATTCTAAGAAGGAATGAAGTATCCATACTTTGGTCTTCGTTCTTCTTGATCTACTTGTGTTTTGCAAATTGTATCTTGGGTATTCTAAGTTTCTGGGCTAATATCCACTTATCAGTGAGTGCATATCAAGTGACTTCTTTTGTGATTGGATTACCTCACTAAGGATGATATCCTCCAGATACATCCATTTGCCCAAGAACTTCATAAATTTATTGTTTTTAATAGCAGAGTAGTACTGCATTGTGTAAATGTACCACATTTTCTGTATCCATTCCTCTGTTGAGGGACATCTGGGTTCTTTCCAGCTTCTGGCTATTATAAATAAGGCTTCTATGAACATAGTGGAACATGTGTTCTTATTATCAGTTGGAAAATCTTCTGGGTATATGCCCAGTAGAGGTATTTCTGGATCTTCCGGTAGTACTATGTCCAGTTTTCTGAGGAACCTCCAGACTGATTTCCAGAGTGGTTGTACCAGCTTGCAATCCCACCAGCAATGGAGGAGTGTTCCTCTTTCTCCACATCCTCGCCAGCATCTGCTGTCATCTGAGTTTTTGATCTTAGCCATTCTGACTGGAGTGAGGTGGAATCTCAAGGTTGTTTTGATTTGCATTTCCCTGATGATTAAGGATGTTGAACATTTTTTCAGGTGCTTCTCTGCCATTCGGTATTCCTCACTTGAGAATTCTTTGTTTAGCTCTGTACCCCATTTTTAATGGGGTTATTTGAATTTCTGGAGTCCAGCTTCTTGAGCTCTTTGTATATATTGGATATTAGTCCCCTATCAGATTTAGGATTGGTAAAATCCTTTCCCAATCTGTTGGTGGCTTTTTTGTCTTATTGACAGTGTCTTTTGCCTTACAGAAGCTTTGCAACTTTATGAGGTCCCATTTGTCAATTCTTGATCTTACAGCACAAGCCATTGCTGTTCTGTTTAGGAATTTTTCCCCAGTGTCCATATCTTCGAGGCTTTTCCCCACTTTCTCCTAAAAATTTCAGTGTCTCTGGTTTTATGTGGAGTTCTTTGATCCACTTAGACTTGAGCTTTGTACAAGGAGATAAGACTGGATCAATTCGCATTCTTCTGTACCATGCAGTTTTTATCACAATTGCTCCGAAGTACAGCTTGAGGTCAGGCATGGTGATTCCACCAGAGGTTCTTTTATTGTTGAGAATAGTTTTTGCTATCCTAGGTTTTTTATTGTTCCAGATGAATCTGCAAATTGCCCTTTCTAACTCAGTGAAGAATTGAGTTGGAATTTTGATGGGGATTGCATTGAATCTGTAGATTGCTTTCGGCAGAATAGCCATTTTGACTATATTAATCCTGCCAATCCATGAGCATGGGAGATCTTTCCATCTTCTGAGATCTTCTTCAATTTCTTTCTTCAGAGACTTGAAGTTCTTGTCATACAGGTTTTTCACTTCCTTAGTTAGAGTCACACCAAGGTATTTTATATTATTTGTGACTATTGTGAAGGCTGTTGTTTCCCTAATTTTTTTCTCAGCCCGTTTATCCTTTGTGTAGAGAAAGGCCATTGATTTGTTTGAGTTAATTTTATTAACAGCTACTGCACTGAAGCTGTTAATCAGGTTTAGGAGTTCTCTGGTGGAATTTTTAGGGTCACATATATACTATCATATCATCTGCAAATAGTGATATTTTGACTTCTTCCTTTCCAATTTGAATCCCTTTGATCTCCTTTTGTTGTCCAATTGCTCTGGCTAGGACTTCAAGTAGTATATTGAATAGGTAAGGAGAAAGTGGGCAGCCTTGTCTAGTCCTTGATTCTAGTGGGATTGCTTTGAGTTTCTCTCCATTTAGTTTGATGTTGGCTACTGGTTTGCTGTAGATTGCTTTTATTATGTTTAGGTATGGGCCTTGAATTCCTGATCTTTCCAAGACTTTTATCATGAATGGGTGTTGGATTTTGTCAAATGCTTTCTCAGCATCTAAGGATGATCATGTGGTTTTTGTCTTTGAGTTTGTTTATATAGTGAATTATGTTGATGGATTTCTGTACATTAAACTATCCCTGCATCCCTGGGATGAAGCCTACTTGGTCATGATGGATGATTGTTTTGATGTGTTCTTGGATTTGGTTTGCGAGGATTTTATTGAGTATTTTTGCATCGATATTCATAAGGGAAATTGGTCTGAAGTTCTCTTTCTTTGTTGGATCTTTGTGTGGTTTAGGTATCAGAGTAATTGTGGCTTCATAGAATGAATTGTGTAGAGTACCTTCTGTTTCTATTTTGTGGAATAGTTTGAGGAGAGTTGGAATTAGGTCTTCTTTGAAGGTCTGATAGAACTGTGCACTAAACCCATTTGGTCCTGGGTTTTTTTTTTTTTGTTGAGAGACTATTGATTACTGCTTCTATTTCTTTAGAGGAAATGGGACTGTTTAGATCGTTAATCTGATCCTGATTTAACTTTGGTACCTGGTATCTGTCTAGGAAGTTGTCCATTTCATCCAGGTTTTCCAGTTTTGTTGAGTCTAGCCTTTTGTAGTAGGATCTGATGATGTTTTGAATTTCCTCAGGTTCTACAACAGTGTTACTATTACATAGTTGCCATCAATAAAGATGACTGGCAAGATCGCGTACCAAGAGCATTGCTTAATACTTTATTGAGAATATTGGGGGAAAAGAATTAAAATAAGAAAAATAGCAGGTTTTAGGAGTAGAGGTGATGAAGGAATCGTGCCAATGTTTTAAAAAAGACTCAAGGAGCCTTTAAAAGCAAAAAGAGACACCACCCTCAACGGCACGTGGTTATTCTAGATGTTTATTACATTCCTATTTAGTTGCTCAGGAATTTGACTTTTCCTATAGTGAAAAACGCAAATTTTCATGGCCTTCTCATTTTCTGTCAATGCAAAATCCATCTGGAGCTCTTTCAGAGTTTCTAATTGCACAAGCAGTGGGAGCTCATCTGTATGACCTATCTGGCCCGTGGCTGTGGACATGAGACAATCAGCTAAGAGTTTAGATGTTCACAGCTGTCCTTGGGTGGGTCGAATTCCATTCCTGAGGAAGATGACTTGAAACGCCTAATCTCCAGTTTGTCATAGAAGCAGTACGTGATTTGCTTCTTGAAGCCAACACAGCTCAGGACACCAAGGGCCAGTTAATGATTCCACCTTTGCAGTATGCTTTCCATAAATACAGAAGACTCATTTATAGTTTATTAAACCCATAGGATTTAGAATTGCTTATGGAAATTAAATGGACTCAAAAAAGCCTGCTAAGATGGAAAGGATACAGGAAATGAGAAAGACAATTTTTAAGAAAATATTTTATCAACCGATACTAATAAAATAGTTCTTAATGGATAGAAGAAAAGGGAAATATTCTTGGGAGAATTTCAAGCAAACTTGAGGCTGTGTGTTCTGTCCCCCTCCAGAGACAAGTGAAAGCTAGATAGTGACACCACATCTTCTCTTTCTTTGGTAGTTAGTAGGTATCTAAAATCTGGAAATAGTGCTTTAAGAACCAGTTAACTTAGATAGTATAATGCCTGTGAGTTATGGACAGAGAGCCTTCAGTGTTAGCAAGGAAAGGGCTTGGGCCATAGGTTCACTTCTGTAAGCATCATCTGTCTGTAATTTAGCATTTAAGTGGTCTTTCCTACCTAGGAACAGAATATGTTAAAGCACTTATTTTGAATATGTTAGGAAGTAAAATATTTATATCATAGTGACTAGTGAAAGTGTGCTAGATTTTCTGCATTGATTCTGATACCGTTCACTGTCTCCTGTCTTGTGGTATAGCCAGACAGGAAGGCCTGAGAATTGGCACATTGGATGCTATTCATGAGAGAGATGTATCCTAGTTACTGCTGGCATTCAAGCAAGGTTGTTAACAGGCAGTGCTTTCTTTTTGTATTTTTAATATTGGAATTATTTGTCTTTATTCTTTAATGTTAGGGTTTTAAACAACTATTTGTAGCTATTTCCCCAGGCATTAAGTATGAAGACAATTTATTTCAGAGAAAGGTGGTCAAGAGCTCTGCAGACATTGTCAGCTGGAACACTAGCCAAGGAGACTCTGCGGTCCCAGTGCCCCTTCCTGACTCCACCTCTGTACGCTGTGCTCAGTCCTCGGCCTGCCTGGAAGCGGAAGCAGAAACTGGTACTGATTTTGTTTCCTGTCTAGATTGCAGTTTATATTCAGGGGCAGGGCTCACTTAGACCCTCTTCCATCCTGATATGCTTCCTTCTATTCAAGAATGATTCTTATAAAGTGAAGAGAGAGCATTGCATAGACCAGTCAGACAGTCTGAGCTGTTGAGGAACAAGGCTTTCACGTACAAGAACTGCTATAGTAAATAATGGGGAGCGTGCATTCAGATCACTTCAATTACTTCAGGGTTTCTCTGTTTTAATTAAAATACAATTACATCATTTAGCTTCTCCCACACCTCCCTTCATTCCCTCCTTCCTTTTAACTTATTATTATTGGTGTATGTGTGTGTGTGTGTGTGTGTGCACATGTGTGTGTGTGTGTGTGTGTGTGTGTGTGTGTGTGTGTGTGTGTGTTTGTGAATTAATAGATAAATGCAACCGGTTGAGTCTATTTAGTGTTACTGATGTGTATTTGATTTCAGAGCAGACCATTTAGTATTGGATAGTCAAAGCACTCATTCCTGGGAAAGACTAATTTATTCATTCTTTCTCTCCCTCTGTCCCCCATCCCTTTCTCCTTCCCTCCATCTCTTTTGTATTCCTTAGTTGCCTGCAGTTCTTGGTTAGGTGTGGGGCCCTGTGAGGCATCCCTTATCTGCTTTGCTATGTCACCTGGTACTGTAATGTTCAGGCCTTGTGGAGATTTCATTAGTGTAGCTTCCCTGTCGTATCTAGAAAACATACATAGTCTTACAGCAGCAGACTTCCTCATTTCCGTGCTGTTCCCTGAGCCATGGGTGCAGGAGCTGTGTTGCAGAGGAATCATTTAGAAATGGGTGCCCCACAAGCAGCTGTTCTCTGCGTTTTGAGCAGTTGTGGCTTCTACCAAAGGATATTCTTTGAAGCGAGGCGAGATCTTCATTTATCTGTGGATGTAAGGATGGGCATTTGCCAGTTAGTAATTATCCTGGCTTAGGAAAGTGGCACTAGTAGATTTTCTAAGATCCGAGACCTCAGTAGCCACAGTGGTTGGCTAGGTTACATTGCCGGGCGTGGCTTCCTCCTCCTGAGTGGGCCTCAGTCCAGCTGCAGAGCTCTTACTGACTGCCACATTGTAGTGCACTGCTGCACTTCTAGGACTATCTCGCCCTGTTGCTCAGTACAGTGGTTTGTAAGCCTGACATCTGGGTAGGAGGTTTGACTGCCGTCCTCCCTTGACAGCTTGTGTATCGACTTCTGGTAGTAAGAAAGCTAGTTTACAGGAAGGAGACTTGCAATTTGGATCCAGCTCAATCCCCCAAAGTCTGTGTTGTCTTCAGCAATAGGGACTTACCTTCAACTTCGGGGAGGCAGCCAAGGGCAGTGTAAGTGGCCTGTGTTGTTTGGGAGTCTCTTGGACTAACTTGACAACTAAAACTCAAAAGATTTCTTCTGCCTGGTACTGCGCTTTTGTTAGATCCATGACTCGTGGGAGGTCATTATCTCCCCACACATGCATGTGTGTGTGCACACATACATGCACACAATATTAGGTAAATACAATATGATTCCTTATGGTTATTTCAAACATCTTTAGTATTTTATTGTTACTTATCCGTTCTCCCTTCCGTATTGTCCCCCTTTTGTCCCATTTCCCTGGTTGTTTCTCCTTTTATATTTTTATGTTGGCTGTGTATATGTGTGCGTATATACATGCTGTGGTGGGGTAGGAACACGTGGACCCGAGTGGAGGTCAAATGACACCTTTATAGTCTGCTCTCATACGGTGTCTGGGGATGAAACTCAAGTAGGCAGGTGTGTGCAGCAAGCGCTTCACTACTGGGCCATCCTGCCAGCCCAGTTTTATCATGGCACTCTTTCTGATAGATTTTGACGGTTGTTTTAGTTGTGCAGAATTTAGGACAGGAGTGATGCTGCTCTATTTGCTTCTAACGCATAACGAAGTTCAGGGTAATGAGTAAGCATTTGATGTAGTAAGACTTTAACTTTTTCAAATAACATCTTTTACATTTAAAAAATTTTAAATTTATGTGTGTGTGTATTTTGCCTTCTTTTACATCTGTCTACCACAGAAGCCAGAAGAGGGCATCAGATCTCCTGGAACTGGAGTTCCAGACAGTTGTGAGCCCCCATGTGGGTGCTGGGAATCGAACCCATGTCCTCTGGAAGAACAGCCAGTGTGCTAACCTGCAGAGTCATCTCTCCAGACCCCAAGTAGCTCATACCTTATACTATGGCGAAGCCCTTCCTAGTCGGGAGTTTACCTGGGCTGTTGCCTGTTCACTGAGATTTCTGAAGCAGAAATGGACAAGTTCCTAAGATCCCGTCCTTTCCAGCAGACTGGCTCCTTGGGCTGTTCCTGCTCTGCACTTGCCCTCCCGTGGCATGATTGCCGTTCTGTTAAAACCTGGAAAGAGCTGACAGTTGCCAGGGGACCCTGTGCACTGGCTCACACATCCCCGTTCCCTTGGGCTGTTCCCTTGATCTTCAGCTGTCGGTGTTTTTATCATCGTCCTCATCAGAACCTTCTCCCTTACCTCTGGGTTCTAGGCGGCTGCATGAAGGTTAGACCCTAGTTTGTATTTTGTTTTTTGTATTACATTTGTAATAGCTTGAGAGGTACATTATAATCTGTTAAATGGTAGAAATAAAATTTAGATGTGACTTGGCTTCCTGTGACAGTAATTGGCCTGGGCTGGAGCCCAGCAGCACTGTATGAAGACTCTTTATTTCTTCTCTTGTCATCTTCCTTGTGCATATCCGTAAGCACATTAGGAAAGCCCTGTAAAGTCCTTTATTGTAGTCCTTTATAGTACTACTTCCAGAAGTTACCACAGGGGAATCTTAGATTTGGATACAGTTTCCTAATCTTATTATTCTTAAGTAATTTTAACTGATGATGAAATATTTTGATACATACTGAGATAATAAATAGCATGTAAGTAAGTCGGCATGCTAACAGCCAGGAACTCACCATTTGGTAAGCAATAGAAGGTCTGCATTCCTCTCCCTCAGCTCCTCCCACAGAATCTCAGACTGCGCTAACAAACCTGATTTCAAAACCCTTTTTGTTGCTTTGTGTGTGTGTATGTGTGTGTGTGTGTGAATTTAAACATTATACAAATTAATTGATGCACATCATATTGTAATCTGAGTTTTTCTCTACCTGATGTCATACCACTAAGACTTTCCATGTGCTGACACTCCAGTTCATCCATTTTTATGTATTTAGACTGTTGTACTGTTCACAGATGTTACAGTTTATATATTTCTTGTCAGTAGACATTTTTGCCTGACTTTTAGTTTCACCATCAACATCTTAGGTGTGGACTCCATGCTGTACCAGTTTATGACTGGTTTATGAACAGAAATGACATCATTGAAAAGCGGAGCAGTCAAGAGGGCTTCAAGTGACGTCACTGAACCTCTGACTCTTAAAGTGCTCCCTGGGTTCATCCTGTGCCCCCCCCCCCCCCCCCCCCCCCGCGTCTACTTTCTCCTCTAGCACAGCATTTACAGTTGTAGCTACCTATCTTTCCTAACACTTTTGTATATCTTTTTTGTTTTTTGTTTTTTGTTTTTTGAGACAGGGTTTCTCTATGTAGCCCTGGCTGTCCTGGAACTCACTCTGTAGACCAGGCTGGCCTTGAACTCAGAAATCCGCCTGCCTCTGCCTCCCAAGTGCTGGGATTAAAGGCGTGCACCACCACGCCCGGCTTTTGTATATCATTTTAACTTTATAAATTCTATGTGTTACTGGGAGCAATATTTTTATATATTGTGTTCTTACTTTATGCCAGATAGTATCCCAAAGGATTTTGTTTATGGCTCCCAAGCATTTTAAATAAATTTTCAAATTTGGAGATAATTTCAAACTTGCAAGAAGGTTGTTACAAAAATAAAAATAGTTTCACAGAACACTCATTTAGCTAGCTGTAGCTATTGAGGACTTTTTTTTTTCTGATTTGTTCACATACAAACACACACACACAACACACACATACTCATTCTAGAACTATCTGAGGGTGTGGTACATTACATACATTGTGATATTTTATATCTATGTGCTTCAGTCTATGTTTTCTAAGAATAGGGGTTTCCCCTACCATACTATTTTATTTTATTTTATTTTATTTTATTTTATTTCATTTTATGTAAAAAGCAAGATGGATTTATTGTTCCAGTGCTGAGGTCATCCCAGACCCGAAGGGGAGGCAGCAACCCCTAGCGGCCTGTTTGGTGATTTTTTATATGGTTTCCAGGAGCATCAGCAGCTAGGCACAATGTGATTGGTTAAACAGTGTGCCCTTTAAACTGATCGATCTTTAGGGAATGAGGTAGTAGGTACTCAGCCTCTCCCTTCAGGCCTACATGCTCTCTGATCTTTCTCTTCTAGGAGGGGAGGGGTCCAGTGGAATTTTGGAAAACTCTAAAGGTCTGAGCTGACCTCTTCATTCCTCACTTTTCTTTGTGCAAGCTTCATTCCTGAAGCTCTTGCTGGTATTCTGATAGCTCACACTCCTGGTCTTCTGTATCTAGTTCTTTGTATCTCAGCTTTAAGATCATTAGCTATAGTGACTCTGTCTTCTCTTTTCCTTCCTCTTGGCTAGCCCTATATAAAAATATAGACCATTCCAGCAGCACTCCTCAGCTAAGGCAGCACATAGCCCTCCTATTCTGCAGTATCACTCTTAGTACAGTATATTTAACATTGAGGAATCAACCTGCTGTCCCGTTCCCATTTTGTCAGTTGACCCACAGCTGCCTAGTATGGCACTCCCTGTGCACTGTTTGCCTGGCTTCCGTTTGCCTGGCTTCCGTCTGGATAATTAACTGCCTTGCCTCCCTCACTGCAGAGCTTTCCCACGGCCTCCTTTGTCTTTCCTCACTTCGAACTGTCAAGGACTCATTTTCTCTCTTAACTCCCCTTCATTCTTTCTTTAAACAGAATTCACTTGGAATGTATCCTCTGCTCTCAGAGTGTGTCTTCTCGGCTGGGGGCTGCATTGGTGCTATCTTGTCTCAGAGTGTGTCTTCTTGGCTGGGGGCTGCATTGGTGCTATCTTGTCTCAGAGTGTGTCTTCTTGGCTGGGGGCTGCATTGGTGCTATCTTGTCTCAGAGTGTGTCTTCTCGGCTGGGGGCTGCATTGGTGCTGTCTTGTCACATCTGGAAGCACATGGCGTCCAGTTTTCTTTTATTGCTGAGGTTAATTTTGATCACCTGGTCACAAAAAATTGTGTGCAGTTTGTTATATAATCGCCACCCTCCCTCCATCTGCATTCAGGAAGCAGCCTGAAGGGAGCACGTTGAGGACCGTGCACACAGGCTCACATTAAAGCTTTCTCATGCCTCAGTCTCTCTACTGTACTCATTGCAAAATGATAATTCTTCCAACTCCAAACATCTCTCTACATTTACCAGTCTTTGCTTACTGGACCATCCATCCCCCTACTTATCTATCTACCCACCCGTGTCATTATTTGTACGATTCACAGATTTTTATTGTTCAATACCTTACAAATCACTAGTGTATTTTATTGCTGCTCAAGTTGCCCAGATTCCTCTAGGGAGACCCTTCAGATTATTACCTCTGTCCTTGTTCTGTGATCAAAATGTTTGGTTCTTTTCTTACTTTCTGGCTTAGCAAGATGTTTCTGTTTTATTTTGTATATACCACCTTCTATTTTTGAGGTTTGCTATTTCTTGAAAAGTTCTAGTTCTCTTTTTGGAGAATGGTATTCAATATTAAGATCTGGGCATTAGGCTTTAGAGCAATTTTAAACTGGATGCTATTATCGAGTTTTGTGTGTCAAAACACTAAGCTTTATGGAACCATCCAGCAAATCGTGGGACTGGAGCTAGACCCCTCCTCTTTCCTGAGCACCTGCTCTTGCAATTATGCTGTGGCCTTTGGTCGTGTGTTCTGCCATCTGGGTTCCTTTTTTCTTGCTTGCCCTTAACCCAAACTGTTTTATAAAAAGGTCTTGTATCATTTAAATTTTTTTTTTATTTTACAGATAAAAAGATCTGTGAAATTAAAGGTTTATGCTGTGGACACTGCTTTCAAGAACTTGAAAAGGAAAAGCAGGAGTGTCAAGATCTGAAAAGGAAACTAGAGAAGTGCCGTAGGCACCTTCAGCATTTAGAAAGGACGCACAAAGCCACAGTGGAGAAACTTGGAGGTTAGCTCGTCAGGCTCACTGCCACCGTAGGAGGCTGGCAAATCCTGGCTGAAAAGTTCAGATGGAGTGTTTTGTTGATATGGGCACCAGTTCTCTTTTGGGGTCAATGTAGTCCAGTGTTGAATCTGTATTTACTAATTGAATTAAGACATGGAAGGCCTAAGTTTGTGTCAGACAGTGCTGTGGGCACTGGACATTGAGCTTTGCTCTGGGAGGCAGAACTAGCATAAATACAGCGTGTGGTCTGGGCCAGCTTCTATCCAGTCCACTTGAGCATGCTGTCACGGTTATCTGCTACCGTGGCCCATTGTCTGTCTGAGCTGTTGGCTTTGCATGTTCTTCCATCTTTCTCTTCACCGCTAGCCTTTGCCTGTTCTCTTGACTATACGTTTGAAATGTTCCCAGTTCTCTTCTTTGCCTCTGGTCCATTACTCTTGTCGTGTGGACTTGACCCTGCCAGTTACTCCTTGGTCTAACTTTCATGCTTTAGGATTAACTCACTAAATGCTGTTCCTGTAAAATCCTCTTTGGTTTTCCCAACTATGAGAAGTGGGCACAGCTGTGTGGTCCTGTATTTCTGCTTGGCTTTCTCCATTCTCTCTGCTGCCTTCCTGTATTCTACTTGCCGGAGGCCATCCAAACTCTTTCTTGAAGATATGGGATGTCTCATCTTATTTATCTTATTTCTCTTCAGAATCATAGTACCCATAGTAAATCTTTGAATGAATAATAATAATTAAAAACCCCAAACCTAAATACCAGGGTCTCAAACACTTTATTGTTAGACCCCTGCTCAGTAACTATAATTCATGCACAGTAATCTTAATACTGTATGCTGCGATCATGAAATAGTTATTTTATTTATTTATTTAGAAGCAGAATCTCATTATATAGCCCTGGCTAGCCTGGAACTAGCTTGTAGGCTAAGTTGGCCTTGGCTTCACAGAGATCCGCCTGCTTCAGCCCCTGAGCTCTGAGGTGGAAGCCATCAGTCGCCACGCCTGGTATAAAGTAGTCATTTTGCACCAGGACTTTTGAAGCCGATATTTTGAAAGTGTTGCTTCTTGGAAAACCACAGGCTGAGGAAAGGGCCAGGGCCAGAACTTAAGTAAGGCATTTGATAGCTGTAGCTACATATATAAATCTATTTGTCTACCAGTCTGTTACGTGACATCTGCAGGTCTGCTTGTTTGTTTTAAGTTTCTTTTTGATGGCATTTACTGGAAAGTAATAGGGCAGGTGTGAATGGCTTCGAAGTCCACTCTTGTGTCTTAGTTCCTAGAGTCTGCTGGTGGGTGGCTTTGCTCACAGTTACTGAGCATGGATATTGCCAGGTCTCAAAGAGGTTTTATGCACTTGTTGTTTTACCCGTGGTGTAATCTGGAAGGTACCTAACACTGTCCCCCTTTTACATGTGGGACAAACTCAGGCTCAGAAAGAGGAGTTTGCTCAGGCTAGTCCAACTAGTGCTTAACCTCTGGTTGCATCAGCATGGCACGCCTCAGAGCCCCTGGGCTCTGTCAGCCTCCCCTGAACACCTTTAAAATGGTGTTTTTTAAAATGATGCCTACTTTGGATTATTTTGTTTTTTTGCTCAAGAATGGTTTATATGGACATAAACTCTAACCTAGGAGCCAAGCATATATAGACTTAGGAAACCCAATGGGGGGTGCAGCTCAGTGGTAGAGCATACCCTGGGCAATGCTGAGTTTTAGCCATTGTACTGCAACAAACAAACAAACAAACAAACAAACAAAGCAGACCCGTTCTGGAGAGCTTCCATTTAGCTGGGAAGCTCGCACATGCACACCAGACAGCTGGACGTGAGGTTCAGGATGTGTACAGTGGAGATGAAGATGAGACAGGTTTTAGATGCTCAGAAAACTGTATAAAGGGAAGGGTCAGCACCAGTCTGACTGAGGAGTGACTGCTGGGAAGGAGGCATCCCCTCTGAAGCACCTGCGTGGGAACTTGAGGAAGGCGGCAGACCGATGCTGATTTTCTGTTACAGAGGAGAACAGCAGGGTGGTTGAAGAATTAATAGAGGAGAACCATGACATGAAGAATCAACTGGAGACACTGAGGGCCCTTTGCAGAACTCCGCCAAGGTAAATGCGTGCGTCACGCAAGCCTTAATAGTAGGAGAATGTCACCCTGAATGGTTGTTATTTCACTTAAAATACAGTCACAGGAAAGGCTGATATCATATCATATATATATCACTTAGGAGATATATATATAGATATATATAGATATGATGTGTGCGATGTTAAAAAAGTGGCATTTGGGGATTATTGTAACCCTCACTAGCATGGTTTAGAGAAGCATTTCCCTGCATTCCTAGGAACCTCCTATAATGTGCCCTTCAGCAGCTCTGTACATTTTCATCATGTGGATTTGCAAATATTTACTTAGGCAATCATAATGTTGATTTCCTTTGTTGTTGTTTTTGAGACAAGGCTTAATGTCTCCTAAGGCTAGCCTCAAATGTAGCTCAAGATTGCCTTGTTTCAGCCTTAATCCAGTGAGTGCTGGGAATAGTTGTGTGCTGCTATACTGGGCTTCTGGGGATGGAGCCCAGGGCTTCCTGGTTGCTAAGTGAGCACCCTCCTAACAGCTTCTTCCCTGGCCTTCCTCTGACTTGACATAACAGAACCTTGGCAGCTCCTTTGTGTGAAACCCTGGGACAGCTCGGTGGTCTTACGGATTATATATTCCAAATGAATCTGTCTACTCACAGCCTCTGTGGTCTACGATCCTGTGTGTTATTAGGTCACTGTCTGCAGGAGCCGCTGAGAGTGCTGGGCCGCCGTGCAGTGGGCAGGCCTTGGAAGAACTCCGTGGGCAGTACATTAAAGCTGTGAGAAAAATTAAACGTAAGTCTGAAGAGATCCTCAGGATTCTTGCTGGCACCGGCCTTTTCGCTGTCGTGGAGTGGAAACTCGGGGTTTGCCTTTTTCTTCAGCCTTAGCTGACATTGTTAATGCCACCTCAAACTACACAGTAATGAATTAATTTACCCAACTGACACAAGCAGGATTTTTTTTTAAACATTTATTTTTATTTTATGTATCTCTGAGTGTGTGTCTGTTGCCTATGGATGCCAGAAAATGGAGTCAGATCCCCAGGCTCCAGAGTTAGAGATGGTTATGGGCCATTGTGTGGGTGTTGGGAACAGAAGCCTGCTCCCTTGGAAGAGCAGCCACTCTTTAGCTACACGAGGAGTTACTTTTATATTGTTGATTATCACTTTTTAGTATCAGTCAGCCTTGGCGTATCCAGTTGCAGTATGAGTAGGCACATCTTCTGTTGAGGCTACACAAGGCAGCCCAGTAGGAGGAAAGGGTCTCAAAGGCAGGAAACAGTCAGAGACAGCCCCTGCTCTTGTTTACAAACTACTCTTACAACCGTCCAGTGAAACCAAGCAGTCTTCATCCTGACACATTATGCATGCCACGTCTTAGTTACCTTTTAGAAGCTAAAATAAAGGTTATGTGGCAATTCATTTAATTTTCCCGTCTCAAGGAAGGAAAAGTGGACCCCAGTTAGCATCTGCACATATAACATGGAATTTTCAGATGCTTGCTGGCATTGACAGGCAGTTCCTGTGTGAGCTGGCATTTCTAGAATGTAGTCATAGATTTAGTTTTTAAGTTAGCTTTAACCAGAAGTAGTACAAACGAAAGCCATGTTGACGAAGAGAGAGGGGTACAGATTGTGATGTTCTGTGAATTTCTGATTCTTCCTGCTCTGCAGAGCATCTTGTACACCCCCCTGTGAGGGGATCACTGTCCATTAATGCTGCTGAGCGCTGGCTAAGGATGGACTAGACCCTTTCAGGCACAAGCATAGGTCTTTGTCCTTTCCCGTGTCGCCTCTCTGCTCTCCTTTTGGGTATTTCTTTTCTCTTACCTGAATCATAAGGAACAGTAGAACACGTGCTTTCTGCTCACTGCATTCTTCTCTTCCCTGAGTTTTTTAGAATATGACAAAATACATTATTTTTCTTCCCATATGCAGCTGTCACTGTCTTAGGTCTTTTTTTTTTTTTTTGAGTCTACCAAACTGCCATTATGAAGTGTTCCGTTCTAGAGAACATGAGAAGGACAACGTTTAAACTAGGCCTTCTTTACTTCATCTGCCAGAAAACTGGTCTGAAATTTGCCCTGCTGTCTTTGGAGAAACAGGGAAAGTCGTGGGGTTTCTTCACCCCCTGCAGGTGACATGCTCCGATACATCCAGGAGAGCAAGGAAAGAGCTGCAGAGATGGTAAAGGCGGAAGTGTTGCGGGAACGGCAGGAAACTGCCCGGAAGATGCGCAATTATTACCTGAGTTGCCTTCAGCAAATCTTGCAGGATAATGGAAAGGAGGAGGGGTGAGTTCAGTGTACCCTGTGAGTCCTGACTGCACTGGGACGGTCATTTTTGTATCCACAGAGCTAACCGTTTATATGATCAGTGTACCCCGTGAGCCCTGACTGCACTGGGACGGTCATTTTTGTATCCACAGAACTAACCGTTTATATGATCAGTGTGCCCCGTGAGCCCTGACTGCACCAGGACACTGTGCTGTCGTTTCTGTCTCCACAGAACTGTTTATGTGATCATAAGAGCAGCTTAGGCTGGGTTTCCCTCACTATTGGCAGAGCTATTAGGAAACAATCCCAGGGCTGAGGAGTCTCGTGTTTTTTCATTTAAACTGTTTTAATTTTGTATCCTGGAATTACCCACAGAGCTGAAAAAAAGATTATGAGTGCTGCTAGCAAACTCGCTACAATGGCCGAGTTGCTGGGGACGATTGCGGAGTCAGACTGCAGACTCAGGTGTGCCCAGGCAGGCCGCTCAGGTGAGTTCTCGCTCCGCTTTATTTGACTACCTGATGGTCTCTGTATGACACGGTTATGCCCATCCCAAGAAAGGATGGACAGGATTCTAAATAATGACGGGTGAGAAAAGGCAAAATCATACCTGGCTTCTGACCAGAAACTGTAGGAAACCTCAGAAATCAGAAAGGTAGCATTTGAGGAAATGGGGAACCTCGGCTCCAAACTATCCAAGTCAGGGCAACAGCAAGCCTATTTCACATGCAGGAGCATGCGTCCCAGGAGAAGCAGTGGCTCATGGGTGCCTGTGGGTGATGAGCCAGCCATGCAGAAAGCAGTTTTTATTCCCTCCCCTCCTTTCCAGTTTCTTCCCCTCCCTTCTCCACCCCCCCCCAATCTCCCTCCCCTTCCTTCCCACCCCTGTTTCCTTTTTCCCTTCTGTAGTGTTGGGCTGAGTGGAAACAGCAGTGTTTTGAGTACCTGGACGTCAGGGATGCCTGTTAGCCTCCATGCCCAGGGCGTCGGCTGTCAGGCCTTTGTGCTTCCTTGCAACATACCTATTCCCCTGTAGTCGGGCAGCATAGACAGATAATGCATTGAAGATATCTAAGAGATACCAAGAATCACTATATAGTTAAAGAACAGTGCCACCATGAAAGAAAGACCACAGAAGAAAGCTAACAGAATATGTACGTTAGGCAAAAGAATACTCAACAGAACCTGAAGATGTTCAGAAATATAGTGAGTATTTTTAGAAATGTGTAAACTTTAGGAACACCAACAAAGGAGTAGAAATGAATATATAACTTCCAAACTAAAGAAACCTTTTCATGAAAAATTTTAGTCTAATAAAATCAAAAAAAGAGAAGAAGCTAGAAAACATAGATGTAAAACATAGGCTGCAGTATCAGCAAGCACTGAATGTTTACGGGGTAAGGCATTTGCAAAATAGAGAGACTTACTGTTTTTACAAGAACTCAGAAACCCACGGTAATAGAGAATGATAATAAGCAGATAAAATAGGGATATTGATTATAAAGGTAACTACAGAAGTGGACTATGGAGACTGTACATTAAAGGGGCAGATCTCTCATGAGACCGTATAACACAGTGTTAGAGTCTGAAAAGTAAACACTGGTAGAAATACAAAGAAACTGCTAAATTCTTAACTGGACACACTTAACATGTCTGTATGGAGTTCATCTTTTGACCTTCTGGTCTCCTAGAAGCAGGGATTATCCGGGCACCTGAAACCTTTCTCATCGAATCACAAGCGTGCGTTACCTGTGTAAGTTTTGGATTGGTGCACTTTAGGGACAAAAGGGCAGTGGCATGTAACAAGAAAGCAGTCTTCCTGTTTGCAGGGCCAGGTCATGAAAATCACATCTCCAGTAGAGCCAGCTCCCGTCTGTCAACTCAGGGTTATAGGATCACTACTGTGAGACACAAGTCTTCAAACTTCACTCTGTGGCTGGTTGTCCTCTGATCTGGTTCAGTGTCCTGGCTTTCACGGAGGGGTGCTTTGTCAGAAACTTTGTGCTGGACATCAGACTTGGAGCAACGTGGCGCTGCAGTCAGCTCTTGGAGTGTAGAACCCACTAAGAAAGTTGATGGAGGAGCTGAAAATCAGGCTCTCTCCTCTGTAGTGACTCCAGCTTGTGTCAGGATGACATAAATTAACATTTCAGCCACAAACCCACCATTTCTATGAATAAAGGAAGATTTTTACTTGTCCAGCACTGATGCATTTTCTTTGATAATGCACAAAATTATAAATATATTGTTCCCTTTAGAGCATTAATCTTCCCTTAATTCTTGTGCTCCTAACTTTATATTCCTTTGTACATAGTAGCACTTCCTTTGGCTTCAGAGATGCTGACGGGCATTGAAAGATCAGCAAGGAGTGATGTGAATCCCAGTATTCCACATTACACTGAAAGCAAACCAGACAGCGGGAAGACTCTCCCCAGGACTGTGTGTGAGCAGCTTCCTGGGAGGAAGGCTGCGCCCAGGTCACAGAGGCGGTTAGAGGAATCAAAGCACAGAGAGATGAGACCCATGGCGTCCACAGCTTTGCCTTCAGACTGTCGCTGTGGGGATGGGACTTGCAGGCACTCAGACATCTTGGCAAAGGATGTTGCTCCTGAGTTTGTTCCATGCCAGGGCGAAGAAGGCTTTGATTTGCACGAGAAGAGAGAAGCACTTGGAGCTAGCTCTGAGTCGCTGCTTTATTCAGCTGCTCACTCCTTCCTTGGAGGTGCAGAAAAGAACTCTTCTCCTAGATTCATCTCTGAGTCCACGCGCACAGCCCTGAGAGGTCCCAGTGAAATGCCAGGGTTAGAGGCATTGATGTGTGGTTCTCTAACAGAAACCAAGAGTGTTGCATCTGAGAAGAGTCAGGGTGTGGGCTCTCGGGACACTCCAGTCAAGGACGGCATGGGGCCCAGCAGCTCTCCAGCCTGGCCTGCTGACAGTACTTTACCCTGTGACAGTCCTGCCGTGCTGTTTCTTGGGGATGGGTCACAAAGGACTCGGGAGATGCTGGGGGACTCTGTTCAGTGGAAACAGTTCTCAGCAACCAGTTGTCTTCCAGATGCCCAGAAAAGTAATATGGTGTGTCGGAGTAGTCACACTCTAGATCTGCCCAAAGAAACCCTGCGTTCCCAGCAAGGGAAGACGGGTGCAACTCTGGGACACTCATCTCCACAGAGCACTGATGTGTTAAAGGCAGATTTCAGGAAACTCAGCAGCACAGGACCATCTTCGTTGTGTCAGAAGCCTTTGATAAAGTTAACTGCTCCGATGACCAGCCAACAGGACAGTGGCTTTGACAGCCCGCTCGGCGGTCCTGAGTAATTATTTGCCTTCTTTCAGAATAGTCACTAATTACTCTTTAGACAGGAAACTGGATGCGAATACTTGATGCTAAGGAGCCATTGTGAGGTCTGCCTGCCAGTTCTCATGTGTTTGATACCCTTGTACCTGAGTAAAGTATTCTCAGTTACTTGAGGCACGTATGATGCCTTAATGTTGGCGGCCGGAGTGACGTGCTGTGTGCTCTTCTGTGCTGTGTGCGCTGTTTGCCGTGTGCTGTGTGCTCTGCTTCTGTGTGCTGTGCGCTGTGTGCTCTGTTTCTGTGTGCTGTGCGCTGTGTGCTGCTTCATTCAGTTACTCAGCCCTTTTATATTTATATGCTGACTTATTTTGCAGTGTTAAAATACTTAATAAAATTGTGCATAATCTGAAGATTTGTCATGACTTATTTTGTGGTTTATAATCTAGAAATGGTACGTTGACATCATGTTTGAAATCAACTCAAAAAACAAAAACAAAAACAAAAAAAGCCGTACCCTTTGATTACTTGTGTGTTTGACCAGCCAGATGTAGTGTTTAAGCTCAACTCATAAATATCAATATGTCGTATATTACTTTTCACTAATTTTCCTTGTGACTTGTTTTTTCATTGATGAGTTGTTTGTAAATGTCACTTTATTTTCAAGGATTTGGGGTCCCCGGCACCCGCCTCCACACATACACACACACACACACACACACACACAGTAGTTTCCCGATTTTCCGTTGTTTATGAGCATTCCTGCTCTCCTCTACCGACATGTTTTACGGTGTGTGGTGGACTGTCTTCACCTGACGGGAGTGGACCTTCTGGTCTCCGAGAGCTTTCAGCATGCACGAGGCCTCTGGGCGATGCCAAGCCTGCTGTGGCTGGGCTCTGGGGGCCTTTGTTCTGTTGAGCGTGGGAACTGGGGGGCTTTAGAGTGCTCAGGTGCTGTTCACAGCACCCACATAGGAGTGGCTCACAACCTTATCTCATACCAACTCCAGGGGTCCAAAGCTACCTTCTGGCCTCTGCACATATGCACATACAGACATGTATGTAAATATATATTAACAAGATTTCCTACTGTTGGGAATGTTAATTTCTGACTATAATCATTACATTGTTTTTCTTTCAGTTATGTTCTTTTGTTTGTTTGTTTCATGTATTTTGAGATCCGTTGTTATGAGTCTGTTTTATTTATTGTAGCTTTCTAATGTTCTACTGTTGCGAGATAGCCTTTGAACTTCATATCTGTCGTAAGGCTCCCGCCCGTTGTAATGGCTGTAGCCACGTCAGTTCTTTCATGATGATGGTTTGCTTGCTGTGTCTTCTGCTCTTTTCCTTTTATCCCGTTTTTATCTTTAATTTAATGTAATGGGGACTCTGGAAGCTTATCACGGGAACATGCTTTTATTTATCCACACATGTTCCCTCTTCCTCTCCATTCCTTTTCCTTTTCTTCCCTCTTCCTTCCCTCCCTCCCTCTCTCCCTCCTTCTCTCTTTTCCTCCCCCCTTTCCTCCCTCTCTCCCCCTTCTCACTTTTCCTTTCCTTCCTTTTGAGACAGTGTATATACTCTGTTGGGTGTGGGGCTCATCCTACTAAGCATTGTCCACCTACTAAGTGCCACACCCTAAATTAACTCTTTCCTCTCCCAGCAGCTATCAAATGCTAATAGCTCCTTGACTAGGGGTAGGACTTCCCGCCTTACATCCACTCCCTAATACTAGGATTATTTTATTTTATTTCATTTCATTTCATTTGGTTTGGCTTGAGCCTGTGCAGGAATTGTCCATGGTTACCCACCTCAGAAGCACTTGGTTAGTCCTGTAACATTCGAGTCACTCTGGAAGCAATGGGCATATCCTACCAGATATTAAAATATGATATTAAAACATTTTGGAAGGTTTAGGGGAGTGTTCTATGCAGTTATTTTTTGGGTGTTGCTCTCTCCTCTTCCTGCTGTATATGTGATACCATGTTGTGCCATGTGTCTTTATCTTCGTTGTTTATCCTATTTGTTAATTGTGACTAGCCCACATTTGGCTTTTTTTATTATCTTGGGTCACTTTTTCCTATTCACATTTCCCAAAGTAATTATATATAATTGTATTGCATGTATACATTGTAGCATTCTTACATGAGGTGGCACATACCCTCACTGTTGGGAAAACTGGAGCCCTACTATGACCTGCGACCCCCTTACCATGATAGTATGTGCACAGCGGATGGAAAGGTCAAGTAGGAGTTTTATGATGATGCTCATACGTAGTAAGACTTCTACATCTTAGCTCTGAGTGAATAAAGCAGTTCCAGCTGTGAAATCTCCCCTCGCTGACCCCTTCCATCCATATTCTCAGTAACTTGGTAAAAATGACATGCGAGCATATCAATTCTAGGTCAAGCAGAGTATGTTCCCAGAATTCCCAGAGGCTGACCTCATATTAACTTCTAGGGGAAAAAAAAAAAAAAAAGGATTCTTTCCTTCTCAGCTTGGTATGTACCTGGCCAATTGCCAAGAAAAGGTGGCAGCTTAGAGATAAAGATGTCTCCTGCGAAAAGCCAGTCTTCCTCTTCCAGCCATCCCCTGAATAAGTGTAGACCAAGTTGGCCTTCACAGGGCCTTTCCTTGAAGAAGGACTATTTACCTTTATTTACCTGTTCCAAAGTAAGCATCTAAGTGCTGGACAAAAGAAAAGTCATCTCAAAGACAGCAGGATTGCCCAGGGGTTTCCTTCAGTGACGTGCTAAAGCTTTGTCTTTTTTGAAGAAGTCTGTAAAGACTTCAGAAACAGACGCAGGAGTTTGATGCGGTTTGGACACGGACACCATGTGCTGCAGACACTGCCAGAATTGAAAAGGCTTTTGTCCTGAATCCCACAGAGCATGTTACTGTAGCTGGAAAAAAAAAAAAAAAATCTGTGGCCAACCAGCCAGAAATCTGTTAAGCTGAAAACCTTGGAATCTAGCTTCTCATCCCTGGCTCAGGTCAAGCTCAGATAGCTTGCTTTTCCCCTGCCCCAGGACCCTAGTTGGCCTCTACAGAGAAGGACGGACGGCATAAGGTAAGTGCAGTCAAGACTCGGCTTTCAAAACATGCCTCTGGTGGCTGCTCACCTCAGCAACTGGCTAACCAGAGGAAGCTTGGAAACAACAGAGACCTTCCCTCCGCTCCTTTCCAGCAAGGACAAGTATGTGATTATATAATAAGCTTTGTCTCCTGGCACCCGTAGAGCTGACCTACAATGTCAAATGTGCAACTTATTAAGCAAATTCCACCGAGCCTACAACACACACTCGCCTTCTCAGGACGTCCAGTTTCTTTACCACGAGAGCCCTGCCTGCCCTCCACGGTTCCCGCTGGCAAACCCACTCTGCTCCGAATCCTTTGTAATCACACAAGGTTTCTCTGTGGGTTTTTAAGAATACAAAATAAGTTGATCTGCCCCCATTGCCCTTTCCGTCCGTGATTCCAGAGACCATAGATAATTGTTTAGGCCCCGTTTCACAATGCTATTCTGTTGGAGAAAATCTTTCCATAGTAGCCTGCCTCCTGAGGCAGGCAGAGCTTTGTTTACTTCATTGAGATGCATACCCTGACAGATGCCTGTACACAGCTGTGTTCCCTTTCTAGTCTAGAGACCTTGACTGTGCTCCGGGGTCTCTCCCCTTCCCAGTGAGCAGAGAGGGTGCATGGTTGTGCCGTATGTGAGTGGGTTATTGTCAGTTCATTAACTGGCAGAAGTCATAGTTTGCTGAGGCCAGATTTAAAAAAAAAAAAAAAACAAAAACAAAAAACATGGGGAGCACTGTGTCCCTGTCACCACAGATTAAGTTTTGGAGACACAGATGGCAGCAGCCACTTCTGTGCACACTGATATCCAGCCTGATGCAGGTGCTGCAGATATAATAGCATTTGTGATAAGTTTGTGAGCAAGTCCACATGTCTAAAATTAACATCCATGATAGGAGCTGTATGTGGATAAACATGGGAAGACCCGTTGTTTGTTCTAATCCCCAATTGGAGCCCACTCTGGAAGCACAGTCTGTATTCAGTGTACACAAGTACACACGAAGTGGTTTATTTTGTTGTATAAGTTGTAGCATGTCACACAGTCATTGTTCTGTGCCTTTAAAGTCACCATATGAGTGACAGGTCACAATATTTAGTGTTAAAAACCCAGAAGTATGGCGTATGCCTTTAATCCCAACACTAGAAAGGTGGAGTCAGATGGATCTTTGGAAGTTCAAAGCCAACCTGGTCTACAAAGTGAGTTTCAGGACAAATGGGGCTATATCTCAAAATAAATAAGACAACCCAGAAGTAGTGAAAACTAGATTAAGAGATCAACTGTTTATGTGTATTTTACACATAAAGCTATTTACATATACACATGATTCATACACTATGTGTGGACAGCCTTCCAGACTCACTGGTGAAGGCCAAAAAAGGGAAGCATAAGTGTTCTTGTTAGACTTCCGCTGCCCTTTCCAGGCTACCCTTCAGCTTCTTTCTGCCCCTTGCTCCTGTCCCCACTCTGCCTTTATCTCACTGTCCTACTACCTCCGGCCCTTCTCCCAGCCTTCGTTCTGAATTCGTTGACATGCCTGCCCATGTCTTTTGTACTAGGAGAGGGTCATATAAAAGATGGCAGGGATGAAGAAGGCTGGGCCTGGAGGAACAGGGTGAAGCCCAAGGACCAGCTTTCTTTCTTGCCTGCTCTGGGATAGGTGAAGGGTTTAGAGTTGGCATCCAGACACAAACAGAACCAGTAATAGATACAGAGCACAGTCTGTGGGTGGACCAGTGACAGGGAATATTAAAGTCTCTGATCATGCAGGATACACAAATCTAAGCCTTGGAAACTGGGAAGGGGAGAACACAGCAAGCAGGAAGCCCACATGTGCAGCCAAAGTTAATGTCCACAGCAGCATCTGTTTGTTCAGGGAAGCAAGGCTTACGTGAGATAATCCTCTAATCTGGGTTCATCTGATGCGGGGCTTCTTTCACATCTGTAAAAACCCTTTGCACAGTATCTGGATTTGAATACCAGAGGCATGAGAGTACAATATGGCTGCCGTTTCCCTTCCAGCCAAATCTTGCAAGAGCAAATGTCTTGATCATTTCTTAATGATAGACATATTAGAAAGGGAATCCTGAGGACTTATAGTTTAGCCTGTACAAGTTGAGACTCTGTAAGTTACCAACATGATGGGCAGCCATAAGTTTAATGGAGTGTGACCACAGGCTTAGCTCTAATACCTTTTGATAGAAGAGGATCTAAATGTTCAACTTCTGTGCTTTTTCCTCAGCATGCTGTGGTACTTGTGGGGTGGAGCCAGTTCACAGCTCAGACTTTTAAGGACTACTGCTTTGAGGAAAGGAGACAGGGTTAGGGGGGGAGTAAACACATGGGGTGGATTGGGAGAGAAACATACACATATACAGAGAGGAGAGAGGGAAAGAAACATACACACAGAAGGGAGGAGGGAGGAGGGAGGAGGGAGGAGGGAGGAGGGAGAGAACCTGATGTTCTACCCCTTGTAGCTACACCTTTGTCATGTGACTGAAGAAGACTGCATTACTGTATTTTTTAATCACCATTAGAAAGCAATTAATTGAACAAACTCTTGGCTACCGGACTCAGAAGTTAAAAGTGTCTCAACTTTATCATTCTGTAACTATTAGGGACCTATGCAAACCTAAGCATCAAGGACCCCTCCCCCTCCCCAGTAAGAGAAACCAAAGCATATGTGTGTGCCTGGATTCTCTTAATCCCTGACTCCCGGGGCCAGTTCTCCAGTACAACGCCAACAGGTCAGCCTTCTTCCTCTACCTGCTGCTCTTTCCCCAGAATTGGCTTCTAAGAACAAGCACCCGGGGCAGCGGTTCTCAACCTGTGGGTCTTGACCTCTTGTAGGAAATTACTGAATGACCCTCTCACTGGGGTCACCTAAGACCATCAGAAAACACAGGTAGTTACATTACGATCCATAACAGTAGCAAAATTACAGTTATGATGTAGCAATGAAATAATTTTATGGTTGGGGGTCACAACACTTATCAAAGGGTCACAGTATTAGGGAATGTTGAGAACCACTGCTAGAGGCAAGGAACTTAGAACCCAGACCATGCTGAGATCCCTGAAGACAGGGACTGTGGCACTGTGGCCACGTTCTGTAACGATTTGTTTTCAAGATCAGGCTCTTCTGAGAATGGTTTTTGTCACCATGAAATAGAACTGGTGCAAACGTGCACATGTGTCTGGGGAGCTGTTCTTGCTTGAGGAATGTGTGCTCTCAAAGAGCTTGGGGCAGGCTTCCATATGGAAACGGGGAATCCCACACTTGTTTGTGCTTTGAAGCAGTTAAGTGTGGTTGGGAGCAGCAGACATGCAACACCTGCAAGTGTAGTCCACAAAGGGTTCCAGCTCCAGCTGTGCCATGTTCTCATTCAACGCTTTACTCCCCTCTAGTGGTCTCATACAGCACGCGGTACGCTGGGTAGAGGGTGACAGATTTTAGAGGAACAATTTTAAAAATGTGTTTAAAGCTTGCTCATGTATCGCAGAATCTGTTCAAGTCTATAAAGTGTCAGTGTAAAAAATAAAGATCATCTTTAGTTCATGCATCCTCCCCACCCCACCCCTCCACAGGTAAATGATAAGACAAGAAGGGAAATGACTCGCCCAAGGCGAATACTCTTCTCACAGCTGACCGCGGTATTTAACCTACGAGCACGTGTTGCCCGAAGAACGCCTGCACTCAGATGCTTGCCAGCTCACCCCTGGGAGGCGTGAGGAAGTTGGAAGTCAAATTTAGTAAGTATATCTCATATTGCTGCTCTGGGGGTGCAGGGAGGGGGTTTGCTCCAGGAAGGAAAGGGTAAGAAATATCAAGAGCCCTTAGAGATGAACATACTGACCAGGAGGGCCCTGCAACTTTGCCCGCCCCCTTTGCCTTTGCTGACTGCAGTGTTTGCCCAGCAGTGGCTCTGGCTGCTCCTGCTCTGTAGTATGGAGCTCTGCTATGGGATTCTCAGGGCATGTTCCACGGGGCATAGGTAAAGGTAAAGTAACAGATGGAGGTTCTGGCGGGTGGAACAGAACCCAGCCCAGCCCCGACCTGCTCCTGTCTACACTCTGCGGCTGGGATCCAGTGTCACCCAGCACAGGAGAGGCAGAACAGCAAACACACATGATCATGTCGCCGACATTGTCAGATTTAAAAAGAAATCAAGGTGGCTAATAATAACTACACAATGATGTAAAGAAAAATATGCTTGTAATAAATGAAAAGATAGGACATTTCAGCAAGGAAATAAACCCTGAAAAAAGCCAAAACCCAAAACTTTGAGCTACAGATTAAATTATCTACAATATAAAATTTACCTGATGGACGTAGCAGCATCAAGAGATGATGGGAAAAGTCCCTCAGCTTGAACACAGACCTGCAACACAGTGATTAGAGACGTAGAAGAAGGACAACCTTGGATGTGTAGTAATACGTCAGAAGGCTTAATGTATAAACAATTAGTTCAGAGGAGAAGGGAATAGGACATTTTAAGTAATGCAGGACAAAACCCAAATTTTGGAATAAATTATGTTACACAGCGAGATTTCTGAAAACTAAAAGTAAGTGGACCCTCCTGGAAGTACCCAGAGAAACACAACCATTATTTCTTTGGAAATAATGATATGAATATAATTTAAATCTCATCAGAAGTAATGGGACCAGGGGCAGCTGTGCTGGCTAATTTTATGTCAGCTTGACATAGGCTAGAGCCTATCAGAGACAGGAACCACAATTATGAAAATACCTCTGTAAGATGCGGCTATAGGCAAGCCTGTAGGGCATTGTAATTAGTGATCATGCAGGAGGGCCCAGCCCATTGTGGGTGTTGCCATTCTGGGCTGATGGGTCCTGAATTCTGTAAGAAAGAAGGCTGAGCAAGCCATTAGAAGCAAGCCAGTAAGCAGCGCCCTCCATGGCCTCCGTATCAGCTTCTGCCTCCAGTTCCTGTCCTGTTTTAGTTCTTGCCTTGTTTTAGTTCCTGCCCTAATTTCCTTTGATGATGAACAGTAATGTGGAAGCATAAGCAAAATAAACATTTTCCTCCTAAGTGGCTTCTGATTATGGTGTTTCATCAGAGCAATAGTAATTCTGACTAAGACAATACTAACATTAAATATATTTCATGTTTAATTTTGAGTCACATCTCTCTCTCTCTCTCTCTATATATATATATATATATATATATGTGTGTGTGTGTGTGTGTGTGTGTGTGTGTATGTATAAATGTAAAGTTTTGGAAACATATATAGCATATATGTTGGGTTAAGACTCAAAATTAAACATGAAATTTACTTAATGTTAGCATTGCTTAATTTTGGAAACATATAAATATATATAAATATAATATATACATATATGTGTGTATATGTATATGTGTATGTATATATGTATGTGTGTGTGTATATATATATATATATATATATATATCTTTGAAATTTTTCTAAAAATTGAAACGTTTCTCATGCTGAACACTCAGTTTATAAAATGTGTAAAATAGGAAAGGAAGTTTGATTCAAATAAACTGCTTGTGACTCTAACTTTGAGCATATTTCACAGTTGGTTTTTAGATTTGTGTCCAAGAAGGAGTAAGTATTGAAAGTGGAGATAGCTTTGGTCATGGTGTTTCATCATAGCATGAAAATCCTAAGGCAACAGGAAGCTAACACTGTGTGTGTGTGTGGTGTGTGTGTGTGTGTGTGTGTGTGTGTGTGTGTGTGTATGCATATGTAATGTTGGTGTATGTATGAGCACATGCCTGTGGAGGTCAGAGGTGCTAGACTGGTGTTCAGAGACCCCCCCAGGGACCCTTCTGCCTCTGCTTGCCCAGTGCTGGGATTAAAGGCGTGCACCACCACTGCCAGGCTCACACTCAGCTTTTTGATGTGGGTTCAAATTCCAGTCTTCATCTGCAAGCCCTTTCCCATCTCTTCAGACTTGACAGCACCTTTAAAGAGATTCACAGGAAAAATATCTGTCAGTTTTAAACTGCATATCTACAGAGACATTTTAAAAAGGGAAGGAAGTCCAGTAAGGTAGACTGACTACCTATAACCTGAGGCAGAATTTCCTTGAGTTTGAGGGTGGCCTTGTATACAGTGAGTTCTAGGCCATCCTGGACTACAGTGAGGTCCTGTCTGAAAATACAAATGAGAAAGGCTGTTGAGAAAGGTCAGAGAGAGAGGGGAAGAGGAGGGAGGGGGAGAAGAAAGAAAGGGAAGATGAAGGGAAGGGAAGAGGGCAGAAACAGAAGGGGACATCAAATCCAATCAGAAAAATCCAATCAGAAAATAGTTACCCGTGTAACAGACCTGTCCCTAATGCAGTAGGCACATCTTGCTTGTCCAGTTAATAATGTTACACTCAGAGTCCACACTGAGGAAGGCTGCCAGTTCTTTCCTAGTAGTCAGCAGAGAAGTTTTCAGCACTGAGGGCTAGACAGCTGGGAGGAAGCTTGGAGCCTCATTTCTGCTCGTGTGTGTGTGTGTGTGTGTGTGTGTGTGTGTGTGTGTGTGTATACACATGTATGCATGGTTAGCAGTAGGATTGTCTCATCTCGTTCTGATGATAATCACCATCAGTGGAAATTGTCAGTAGTGCTTTGGGAGCCTTAGGGAGGTGTTCCACCCTTGCAACTGAGGCTTTAATTTAGCAGCCTATGGCTTTTGGCAGCAGCTTTATCCACTCATATAGGGTATTTTTCTTTAATTTAATGATTTGCCTAGCTTTCCAAGAAACTGATTTCTTCTTTATTGCTTTCTCTTGAATGGTTATTTGTGGTTGGAACCCCCTTCCCACCCATGTCCCTGCCTGACTCATACACCTTTTATCCCCAGTGAGCCACCTTTGGCTTTTGTATTTTTTTTTTGTATTATTGTGTATGCATTTGATTATTCTTCCCCACCCCTTAAAGAACATTTTCCTTTTTCATGGGCTTTTTCTAGCTTCCCAGGATCTCTCTATACATACTCATTCCCACATAAATGTGCATTTTAAAAGGTAGAATATACAGACTCTGCCAGAGAGAGAACATGCTATTTTTTTAGCTGAGAGATCCCACTTTATAATATTTTCCAGTTCTATACGTTTTCCTAATTTGCATTTCATTTTTATTTATGACTGAATAAAATTACATTATGTACATTTATACATATGTATATGTATCTATTTTGTATATATATCCATTAAGTACATGTATACATCTATATCCATTATGTATATGTATACATCTGTATCCATTATGTATATGTGTATATATTTATCCATTATATATATGTATATATCTGTATCTATTATATTTATGTACATTTCCCTTATCTGTTACTGGACATCCAGACTGATTCCATTTCTTTGTTATTGTGATGATTGCAGCAATAAATATGGATGAGCAAGTATCCTGTGGTAAGATGTAGAGGCCTTTTCACTATTGTACCCATAGGCCCATCTTGAATCCTTTGAGTGGTATAGCTGGGCTATAGATCAAAGTTCTCTTGTTAGAGTTTTGTTTTTTATTTCATTTTTTTAAAAAAGATACATCCATACTTCCATAATTTCCATACGTTGTATCCATGTACAATCCCACCAAACGTGACTATGATTCTTCTTTTGTTATGACAGCCACTCCAAGTGGGTGAGATAGACTCCGAAATGGTTTTAATTTTCATTCCTCTGATGGATAAGGATGTTGAATGCTTTTGTTTTGTTGAGAGAGAGTCTCTATATGTAGCTTAGGCTGTCTTGGGACTCACAGAGATCTCCCCCGACTTCATAAGCGTTAGAATTAAAAGCATGCACCACCAAGGCCTGGTATTGAATACTTAAAACAATATTGGTTATTCATTGGTATTTCTTTCGCTGAGAATTTCCTATTTAGTTCTTAGCTCATTTTTTTTATTGGATTATTTGTTTTCTTATTGTTTACCCCACCCCCACCCCCAGTTCTTGGTATATTCTGTATACTAATCCTCTCAGATGTAGGTGTCAAAGGCCCCTCCCACTCCTCAGGCTGTCTCTTCACTCACTGGCTCCTCCTGCTCAGATGTAGGTGTCAAAGGCCCCTCCCACTCCTCAGGCTGTCTCTTCACTCACTGGCTCCTCCTGCTGTACAAAGCCTTTAGATCACTTATAGTACCATTTGTTGATGATTTGCTCATTTTCTGGGGTACTGAAGCCCTGTAGAGAGCCCTCACCTATCCAGTGTCTTGAGGTGTTTTCCTACTTGGTCCTCTAGCGGCTTCAGACTTTACCTTGATGCCTTCCATACATTTGGAGTTGATTTTTGTGCAGGATGAAAGATAAAGGTACTATCATTATTCTGCATGTGGAAATCCAGTTTCTCAGCACCATTTGTTGAAGAGGCTGTCTTTCCTCTAATACATATTTCTGGCATCTTCACAAAAGAATCAGCTGGCTATAACTGTATGGGCTCGTGCCAGGGTCTTATTCTGTTCCATTGATCTGTGTGTCTGTGTGCATGTGTATGTACCATGTTGGTTTTATTATTATAGCTTTCTAGTATAATTGAAGTCAGTTATACTGATATCTCCAGCAGAATTCATTTTGCTTAGGACAGCTTTGGCCATACATAAAATTCTTTGGTAATTTTATATGAATTCTTTGATTCTTTATTTCTGTTTTGTATCTGTTTGTTTTCCTTCTTTTGCTTTATTGCTCTCACTAAGACTTCAAGCACTCTAATAAATACAAGTGGAGAATGTATCTCCTTGCTTTGTTTCTGGTCTTGGTGAGAAATCCTTTGAGTTTTTTCTATGTAGCTTGGTATTGACTATAGGCCCGTTATACAGAGCCTTTATTAAGTCAGTATTCTGTGGTGGTTTGTGTGAGAATGGTCCCCACAGGGTCATAGTTTTGAATGCTTGGTACTCAGCTAGTGGAACTGTTTGGGAAACATTGGGAGGTGTGGCCTTGTTGGAAGAAGTATGTCACTGGGGCAGGCTTTTATCAAGAGTCTCCCTCCATCCCCCATTGCCAGTGAGCGCTTTGCCTCCTCCTGTGGTTGTGAGGTGAGCTCCCAGCTGTTCCTGCAGCCATGTTTGTGCTCCATCATCATGAACTCTAACCCCCTGCAACCTTAAACTCATTTGTAAGTTGTCTTGGTCATGGTGTTTTATCACAGCAATAGAGAAATAGCCAGTGCAGATAATGTTCTCTGTATTCCTCATTTCTTTAGGGCTTTTATTATGAAAGGATATTGGATTTTGTCAAAAGCCTTTTCTGTATCTATTGAGTTGATCACATGATTTCTGTCAGTCCATTTCTGTGATGTACCACATTTTTTGACTTAAATATGTTAAACCTTCCTGCATGTCTGGAGTGAAATTAACTTAATCATGATGGGTTATCTTTTTTGATGTGTCCTTGAATTGAATTTGCAAGTATTTTGTTGAGAGAGAAAAACAGAGAGAGAGAGAGACAGACAGACAGACAGAGAGAGAACTTCAAATCATGATTCTGCTTGACATTGCTACCTGAAGAGTGTGAAGCAGGCATGTTTCATTTCACTCTGCCTCTGTGGACTTCCATTCTTTATTATGTATTTCACAGTAAGATACTGCCTACCACAGGCCTTACAGTATATCTGAAGGGCCTTACACTATGTCTGAGTCTGGTGTGGTTCACTGTGATGAACCCTGTGACTTTTCTCCCGTGTTCCTTCCCCACAGGTCGCCAGGAACCGACTGACACCTTCTTCAGCTTCAGCTGTCCTGTGACTGGGAATGAAAGGAGTTCCCTGGGATTATTTGTCATATAAACTCTTCATTTGGTAACACAGGCTTAATACAGAAACGTATGCGAATATCAAGTCTGTTACCATAAAACAGACTATATCAGAAGACACTTTCTAGCTCCTTAGTTTTGTGTTGAAGACAATGCTTTTCCATTCCTGGTTCTCCTTCTTCCTTCTTTTCTTCTTTTCTTGTGTTTTCATTTCTCTTGTCATTGTATTTTTAAAAATTTCTTCCAGCCGGGCGTGGTGGCACACGCCTTTAATCCCAGCACTCGGGAGGCAGAGGCAGGCGGATTTCTGAGTTCGAGGCCAGCCTGGTCTACAGAGTGAGTTCCAGGACAGCCAGGGCTATACAGAGAAACCCTGTCTCGAAAAACCAAAAAAAAAAAAAAAAAAAAAAAAAATTTCTTCCAATGCTCTCCTCTTTTTCTTTCTTGCTCTTTATTTGGCTTCTAGTTTTCCCTTGCTCTTTTTTTTTCTTTCCTTTTTAAAAAAGTTGCCCCTTTTAACACAGGTTTAAAAGTGTTCTTTGTCTAATATAGAAGGTGATTTAATAGTATCTATCTTGAAAATTAATCTGTTAATTAACTAGGACAGTGAAGTGCAGTGCACTGGAATTATATCACACTTACTGAGTAATGATTTTCACATAATAACTGCTCATTAAATTGTTTTCTTTTGAATGAAACTTCATGAGAAATTTCAAGTCTGTGGCGAGCGCATTGTGAGGTCAGAATGTTGCCAAGCAGACTGTACCTGTGACTCAGTTAGCCTAACCCAAGCTGACAGAGAAACTGATGGAATGTTAATTGATAGCAGCTGGGTGACTGGTAGGCCTGCAGCCACAGGGCAGGGCCAAGGATCTCTCAGCAACTATAAAACTTACATTTGTCAAAGACCCCAGAGGCTGTCTAATGAGAATGACCTTTGGTCAAAACTAGAAAAAAGGGGAAATAAAGACAGTGATTTGGGTACTTGGGATCTAGCATACTTTCCACGTAAGAGCTGCCAACTTAGGAGATAAAACTCATGGAATTCTTATAGCTACTCTGCCATGGCTTTAATGTTCTCAAAACCTGGTTAGGTGGGCTCATGAGCTGTTGCTTGGCAACACTGGAAACATACACTGAGGTGTGTGTGTTGGGGGGGGCAGGGCTGGGGTGACAGGAAGAGCCCCAGAATACAAAGTAGTTCTGTGAGTACCTTGGCTGAGGGAAAAAGCAGGTTGTAGTGATTGGATTTGCCCCTTAGGGGAGTCCCAGAGTGGCAGCTGGGCTGCAGGTGGAAGACTTGGGATATATCATATGATTCAGAGGTGTGCAGCACCAGCTGGATATGCACCAGTAAGGACCCCTGTCTCCTAGTCTATGAATGACTCTTAAGTTCTTTTCTTGTGTTTTCATTTCTCTTGTCATTGTGGCGAGCCGAGCCTTGATCTGGATGCAGCTGAGCCTGGGTCTGTCTCGTCCTCTCTGACACACAGCTTCATTTCCTGCCAATCCAGGTCCCTCATTTTTCCTCCCTTAGGAATATTTTTGTTCAATAGAGTCTCAAGGAGTTAGACTGTGGTTACAGTGCAATATAGTGAAGGCCAGTTCTTTCTTCAGAAGTATAAGGTCCCTCTGCTTCCTCAGAGTCATTTCTAAATATAGATATTTTGAACCTTTTAGTTTACTCTTTTAATTTGCAAAGTGCTGCTGCCAGCATTCCACACTACGATAATTTAGATAGGAAGAATAAACTTGAATATCTGACCAGCATGGTCCTGAGAACCAAACCTGGGTTCTTTGCAACTGCACCATGTGCTCTTAACCACTGAGCAATCTCTTCAGCCCTAACCACTGAGCCATCTCTCTAGGCTCGACCACTGAGTAGTCTTTCCAGGCCCAAATGGTTCTTTCTGAGTGCATATTCCCAGTGACCTGGAAACCACCTTTTGGCTCTGCCTCTCAAAGGTTCTATCATCTCTTAATGGTAGCATGCAATGAAAACCAGGCTTCTAAGACATGGCCTCTGGGGAAAATAAGATGTAAGCGACTGCACGTGGTAGTCCCGGTATTTTGGAGAGTCATATAGGCAGTCAGTACATAATTATATTTGGCTTTTCCTTCCTCAAATACATACATGCTTTCTGTTTTCTTCTCCTCTTCTTCCTCTTCCTCCCCTTCCTCTTCCTCTTCCTTCTCCTTCTGCTCCTTCTCATGTCTAATTGTATTGGCTGGCACTTTTTTTTTTTCTTTTTGATTCTTTTTTTTTATTAGATATTTTCTTTATTTACATTTCAAATGCTATCCTGAAAGTTCCCTATACCCTCCCCCGCCCTGCTCCCCTACCCACCCACTCCCACTTCTTGGCCCTGGTGTTCCCCTGTACTGGGGCATATAAAGTTTGCAATACTAAGGGGTCTCTCTTCCCAGTGATGGCTGACTAAGCCATCTTGTGCTACATATGCAGCTAGTTGTTCCACCTATAGGGTTGCAGACCCCTTCAGCTCCTTGGGTGCTTTCTCTAGCTTCTCCATTGGGGGCCCCGTGTTCCATCATATAGATGACTGTGAGCATCCACTTCTGAATTTGCCAGGCACTGGCATAGCCTCATACGGGACAGCTATATCAGGGTCCCTTCAGCAAAATCTTGCTGGCATATGCAGTAGTGTCTGGGTTTGGTGGCTGATTATGGGATGGATCCCCTGGTGATGTAGTCTCTGGTTAGTCCATCCTTTCATCTTAGCTCCAAACTTTGTCTCTGTAACTCCTTTCATGGGTATTTTGTTCTCTATTCTAAGGAGGAATGAAGTATCCACACGTTGTTCTTCCCACTTCTTGATTTTCTTGTGTTTTGCAAATTGTATCTTGGGTATTCTAAGTTTCTGGGCTAATATCCACTTATCAGTGAGTGCATATCTAATGACTTCTTTTGTGATTGGGTTACCTCACTAAGGATGATATCCTCCATATACATCCATTTGCCCAAGAATTTCATAAATTCATTGTTTTTAATAGCTGAATAGTACTCCATTGTGTAAATGTATCACATTTTCTGTATCCATTCATCTGTTGAGAGACATCTGGGTTCTTTCCAGCTTCTGGCTACTATAAATAAGTTGGCTGGCACTTCTAGAATGACATTAGTTCACAGTGACGGCAAATGATTTCTGCCTTATATCGGATTGCAAAGAAGATATTTTTATAGCAATGTTTCCCAAAGTTTCTTAAGTTACTATTTTAAAAGTGAAGAGACCTGACTGTAGCTGTCCCTTCCTCTTCTCCCCCTAGCTCCTTCCTACCTCACCTCCCATCTGAACCCACTTCCTTTCTGTCTCTCATTAGAAAAGAACAGGCCTCTAAGAGATAACAGCAAAGCATAGCAAAATAAAATATACTAAGACAATACAAAAAACATATGTTGAAGATGGACAAGACAACAGAGAAATAAGAGTATCGAGAGCGGGCACAAGATTCAGGGATCCCCTTGTTCACACACTCAGGAGTCCCATAAGACACCAAACCGGAAGCCTATAATGTATGCAGAGGACCTGGAGCAGACCTGTGTAGGCCTTGTGCTTGCTGCTTCAGTCTGCAAATTCTTATGAGCTTTCCTCAGTTAATTGGAGGGCCTTGTTTGAGGGGAGGGATTTAATGGAGAGGAAACTGTAATCAGGATATATTGTATGAGAAAAAAATCTATCTTCAGTAAAGGGGGAAATAAACCGACTATATGGGCAGTGGGACCACTCCCAGGTATATGGCCAAAGGACAAGTTACCACAGAGATGTTTGCATATCCATGGTTATTGAAGTACTATTCACAGTACCTAAGTCATAGAACTAACCTATGTGTCTGTCAACATCTGTCTGAACATGTACAGGAAATCAGGCATAAATACACAAAAGACATATTCAGCCTCAAAGAAGAATTATGTCATTTGCAAGAATATGGGTGCAATTAAAGATCAACATTTTAAATTAAATAAGATAGGCTAACAAAGATATCACATTTTCTCTCAATATTTTGGATCTTAGATTTATACAGGTATATAAAATCATTCAAATATATAAATGATACAGAGGTAGAAAGGAGACTGGGTAAAGGAAGAAGATTGGTACGATGTGGGTGAGGGTAAGGGAAGATGCAGGGAAGAGCATGAGGGCTGAATCTGTACAGACAAGGTAAAAACGATGTACTTGGAAGAATTTGCCTGTATGAAACCCATCACTATGTACAACGAATATGAATATACATTAATAAACCATAAAGCCATTAAAAAAAAAGGTGAAGAGTCAATGCCAGATATAGTGGGGCACACCCTTAACCCCAGCAGCCAGGAAGCAGCACGTGGATCTGTGAGTTTGAGGATAGTCTGGTTCACTTGAGTTCCAGTCCAGCCAGAGCTATGGAGTGAAATCCTGTCTTAGAAAGAGTGATAACAGAATGTGTTGTAGAAATATATTATTGGTATTTTTAAAAGTCTGCAATATATGTAGAAAAGAGGTATAAATGTGATTGGCTTCTGCCTCCTAAATGCATTCAGTAATCATGAACTTCTCATCAATTTGACCTGAAGTGTTTACCTGACCAGTTCCAACATGGCTGAGCATTCTATTGACTGTTATTTCAAAACCATCTTTAAGACAAACAAACAAACAAACAAAAAAACCAGCCAGGGCTAGACAGAGAAACCCTGTCTCAAAAAAAAAAAAAAAAAAACAAACACCGATAAATAAATAAATAAATAAATAAATGACAAAATTACAGGAATTGCTTTGACTTCTGTTTGACTATAATTAAATGCTAAATTTATGAAATATATTTTTAGTGTTTAATCAAGATGATTGAATATCTTTTTCACTTTGCCAAATGTGTTGAATTATATTAATATATATTTGTTATTAAACCACTCTTGAATTCCTAAAATAAACCATTTAATGACTATGGGTTTTGTTCCTTTAATGTTCCTCCATATTTTGTTTATTGCTATTACATTTAAGGTTTTTCAATTCCTACAGTTAGAAGTTATAATCTCCAGTTTTCTTTGATATGTATCAGCTCATACTTATTGCAGGATATTTAATCACACTGTAAAACCCAGGATTGTGTTGTTTACTGGAAAACCCTGTTTCTAGTTGTGGTGTGGTTCAGCCTTAGCTCACACTTTTAATCCCTTTGGCTGGAATACAGACACGCCCTTAGTACACACCTTTAATACCAACCAATGAAAGTTAAGTTAGTTTGTAGAAGGAAACACCCATGTTTGAAAGCAATGGCTAATTGAATGGTAGACAAAGTGATGAAACAGGGAAAGATTTCACAGAATGGGACATGCCCAACTCTCATGAGAACAGAGAAAGGTTACTTAAGAGAAAGCACCACAAAGAAAGAAAAAGGAGAGGGGGCAGTCTTACCAGGACAGTTGTACTGAGAGACCAGACCGACTCCATCTTGGGTTCAGGCTCCATCTTAGAGAACCTGACCTAAGGTTGAACTTGAGTTAACAAGCTTGTACCTAGCACTAGACTCCAGGTCACTCCCTAACAACCATTAATCAGGAGGAAAGTAGAAGTTACAGTTACATCTAAAGATATTTACTTGTGAAAGTTTATGGTTTGGCTCCCAGCTCCAGCCAATCATATTAAAGGGCAACAAATTCTATAATAGCCCCTCAATCAAATGTGTGTCAAACTGGAAATCCCTTTGCTTGTTTGCATGCCTCTATAAACACTTGCATGAAACTGGGGCTTCACTCTCCTGTCCTGCTGCATCAGTGACAATGGTGTGGCCAAAGCTTGAGCTTGAATAAAGACCCTAGTGTGACTGCATCAGAATTGGCTCCTTGGTGGTCTTTTGGGGTTTGTGAAAAGGGCCCAGTACAGAGATAGCAATCTGACACAGGTGAAGACAGAAGGAGTCACAGAATTAGAAGGAGCCAGATTAGAACAGATTACCAGAGTTAGCTTGAGGTCAAGTAGAATAAAAGGTCAAAGGCTGAAAGAGAAGCTGGATTGAATCAGTCAGCCTGGAGAGGAGCTTGAGCCAGGACAGCTGAGCTGACCAGCCAGCTAGAGATCGGGCAGAACTAGAAAGGGGTGAGCTTATTCAACAGTAAGTCTCAGAGGCTGAAAACATTCTAGGCCGAGATAAGATTGTATGAAGGCTAGAAGACTAACAGGACTAGGCCTAGGTTAGCAGATGGAGACAGCAAGCCTCAGAAACAACAATTATATCAGGCAAATAAAAGTTAGGTTTACACGTACCAGCTTCATAAAATGAACTAGAGCTTTTCACACTTGGCATAAATCCTCACAAGAATTATGACTTTAAAAATACCCTGGGGTATTTGGGGGAGTTTGAAAGCACTGACTGGTGATATTGGCCATGAAGAGGGTGTTTGGAAGCTGACCTAGCCTTCTGAGCACAGCTAGAGTTCCTTGTAGCTGATGATTCGGCAGTGTGGTCACAAATGTTTGGGAGTAGAAAACTGTGTGATCAGGGGATGGGGGCTAGTCCAGAGAAAGAATGAGACCAAGATGTGTCCAAACTCTGAAAATCTTGTCCTGAGATCACCAAGTGTAGGACTGTTTTCCTCTTTGCTGTCCTGACCCATGTAGCTTGCATGACCCCCACCTCTGCCACCCTCAAGGCGGTCACGTAGCCTGGTGACCAAGTTAGGCTTTAACTTCCTCTCTTCCTAAAAGGGCAATACCCAACCAGCACCTGGACTTTCCCTCCATGCAAACGAAGCATTCTCAGCACCTCAGCACCAGCCAATAATGTACACTCACCCTGAAAACCCCTACCCACTCCCCAAGGTTTATATAGCTTTTGTTACCCCCAATAAAGAAGAACTGTTGCATTGAGAACCAATTTTGAGAAGGCTGTTGCTCCCCACACTCACCGCTACCCAAGGTCCTGTATGATGCACCCACCTGGATAAACTTCCTTCCTCCAGTCCTGCCTGGTGGATAATAGTACTCGTACCCTGAGGGCAGAAGCAGAACCAGATGGCCAACATTGATGGACACAGTGGCTCTCCTGTATCCATAGTTTTCATTTCATCTCCATGCAGCTAAATTTGCAACTTACCTTGTCCAGGAGACTCTCATGGGGGCAACATGTGCATTTATAAAGCCCAGGCCTTACAGTGGCTTGTGTGATTTCTTCTTATCTGCTGTCTCTATGTGAATCACCCCAAGCTGGTCTGCTGGAAAACGAGGGACCGCATGAAGAATTATGTCTTTGACTGTCAACCTCTCTCTGACCCTTCACTCTCGGTGTAGAGGTCCAGCAGAGAGGAATTATGACACAAGCAACTCACAGGTGCCTTTCCGTTTTGCTCCCAGAGGTGTCAATGTTCACACTGTTGCCTCTCATACAGGCTGGGCTCCTGACTTGTGCAGATACCATCACAGTTCATGTTTTTGTTGTTGGTAACATCTTGGCCAGAAAAGACTAGATGTGAACTTTCATCTGAAAAATCACAAAGAATTTCAGCTTTTTACACTATTAGTAATAGAATTAGTTTAGGGAAAAAAAAATTGACATGCCTTAACCAATTTTGTTAGGTTTTAAAATTAATAAACACTGGAAGAAAAGGGAATTAGTTATGGTCTGTTGATCAGCTGGGGCAAATCACTGCTTGTCAAAACAATGAGGTGAGGAAGGAAATATGTTTTGGGTCAATAAGTATATTGTGTAACTATAAATCGGCATCAGGTTCTGACATAGATAGGCAGGGGAAAAATCCTCCTGACTTCTGTTGTAGAGGAAGCATTCTAACACATAGTGTGATAGTTTGTATGTGCTTGGCAAAGGGAGTGGCACTATTAGGAGGTGTGGCCCTGTTTCAGTAGGTGTGTCACTGTGGGGGGGTGTGGGGGGGCTAGAAGACCCTCATCCTAGCTGCCTGGAAGTCAATATTCTGCTAGAAGATGTAGAACTCTCAGCTCCTCCTGCACCATGCCTGCCTAGATATTGCCGGCTCCCAGCTTGATGATAATGGGCTGTCTCCTCCGTTGCTCTCTACCTTTTAATTCATTTATTTGTTGAGACAGGTTCTTCCTATGTAGCCTTTGCTACCCTGGAACTAGCTACGCAGACTAAGCTGGACTTAAACCCACAGAGATCTGCTTGCCTGTGTTTCCCAAGTGCGGAGGTTGAAGGTGTGGGCCACCATGCCCAGCTTCTACTTATTTTCTAAGACACACTCTCTTTGCTGAACCTGGAATTTACTGTTCATTCCAGGTAGGCTGGCTGAGAGCTCTTGGAAGCAGCCTGGATCTTCCCCCTGCACTGGGATACAGATGTGCCCAGCTAGCCATGCTCAGGTTTTTCTGGATGTTGTGGGTCCCAAGCTCTCATGGTGAACTGACTTTGGGCGTATGCAAAATGTCAACAGGCCTAGTACCAGGCACTTTGCTAATCTTGTTCTCGGTGATCTTATTGTGAGTTCTGTCTGATACATAGCGACCTTTCATAGATCTGTTGAATAGGAAAACAGAAGACGGACTCCTTTTTGTATTGTTTAGTCAGGAACAACAAACACATTTAAGATTAGTGGCAAAGCATCGTGGAAGTAGATGGTCCAGCCCAGCCGCGTCAGTGGGAGACGGACCTTCAAGCAGAAGACACCAGTTTGAGCTGCACAGAAAACGTTGATGTACCCTCATGGAGAAGGCTTGCCTACTTAATATTCTCAGACTGTAAGCAGGAAGAATTCAAGCAGGTGTGCATAGTTCATGGAGTAGACAGGTGAAGTGTGTGCTTCCATGTTCTCAGTGACGTCTTGTGTCTTTTTTTGCATACTGGTGGTGTGTGTAAGGGCGTGTGGAGGACAGAGGACAAATCTCACCATCTCTGAGGCAGAGTCTTTGTTCTCTGCCTTATGTACCAAGCTACCTGGCTCCTTAGCTTCTTGGGATTCATCCCTCTGTGTCTCCCATCTCACAGGGTGAGCGCCAGGATTTCAGCTGCATGGTACCTGTCCAGCTCGATGTGGTTTCTGGATATCCAGCCCGTGTACTGACATGGCAAGCACCCTACTGCTGAGCCATCTTGACAGCTCTCATGACTCTATGTGGCCCTTATTGTGTTGACTGAAGGAACTCTTTCATAGTGTTACATGTAGGTTTCTGTGAAAATATATCAGAGTAAAAACAAACACAAAAACTCCTGAGCACTCTTTTTCCATTAGAAAGATGTGTGAGCCCAGTTGTGTTATTTTGAAATAGCCTGAAAGCAACAGAGCAGTGGTCAGGTGGTATATTAAAAAATAGCAAAGCCAGTGTATATTAGATTTTTGTTCTGTACCAGGGACTGTGTAATAGGGACATTATGCCATGATATTCTTACCATTCTAGGGGATTTAGCTGAATTTTACAGACCACCGTCCTCAAAGAAATGGAGAGTAAATATTCCCGCGTTTTTGGAGACAGACAGCACAGAGCAGTGGCTCCAACCTAGTTCTGTCTTGCTCCCAGCTGCACTTTCTGGCAAAAGCCGGTGGTGACTAATTGTCTAATCATGTATCGAGCCCTTAATTGTTGCTTTCTGTTTCCTTGTGGCCAGAGATTTATTTTAATTTTTCCTGTGGTTGATGGTCCATGACATAAGATTCCACAGTCATATACTGCGAGCGCAGGATACTTGTGTGGATGGCCAAGGAAAACTTCCTCTCCAGGTCCCAATCACTCAGACATTTGCCTTTACTATCCAAGCTCATGTTTACAGTTGGAATGGAGATGCCTCCCTAGACGTTCATTTATTTTAAAGATGTTTTGAGTACGTTTCAGGCAACGTTCTGGACACTGCGGATATTGATGAAGACCCTCTCCCCTTTCATGGAGCATCCAATCCCATTGGAAGGCACATCTGGAGTGGGAAGTTGGCCTAAGTTCAGGGAGAGCAATGTTACTGATAGCAGCAGCTTCCCATGTTCCTGAGTGTATAAGCTGTCTCTTGAAGGTGGTCCCAGAAAGTGTTAGGATCAGGTGACATCTGAGCAAGGATCTAAAAAAAAAATTGAGGGAGAAGAGTTGTGTGCGATAGCACTTTCTAGGAAGAGGTGTGAGCAGATGTAAAGGTCCTGTGAGAAATACAAGGAGGGGTCCTGATGTGGCGTGCTGGGCAGGCATGGGCTGGATAGTAATGGTATGAGTTAGTGAAGGCACTATCATAGGGGTCTCCTAGGCCCTGATAAAGACAAACTTTATTCAGAGTAAGACATCATGGGGCACTTTTAACAGGGATCATATGATGTGGGTCACTTTCCAGGAAGGTCCGTGTGGCTTTGGGGACCATAGTGTGGGGAAGCAAAGTCAAGGTGGGAACCAGCTCAAAGGGAAGCACCCCAGATGACGTGGATGTCACTGTTGCTATTACACATCGACTGTGATGGTTGCTGCTGAGACACTGGGGTTGAGCAGTTGACTAATTCAGGAGCCATAGTTGAATTTTATAATGTTGAAATCATTTGCAGCCTTGGACAAGATGTTTATGCAGATAGCAGCACTGCCTTGTGGGAGCCAAGGCAGCAGAAGCACTGCTGGCTTTTCTGGAAAGTTCTACAGAGAAATTCAGTGCAAAGATAACCATGAAGTTTTGTTTTGTCTTTTTTTTTGTTGTTGTTGCTTTTTTTGTTTTGGTTTGTTTTTGTTTTGTTTTGTTTTGGTTGTGGGGGTTCAGGGTTTCACTGTGCAGCCCTGGCTAGCCTCCACTCACTATGTAAACCAGGTTGGTCTTGAACCCACAGAGACCCACTTGCCTCTGCATTTTGAATGTGTCACCACACTTAGCTTTCAAAACCTTTTCATTTATTTTTTTAAAATATATTTTTATTCTTAATTGACACATAAGAATTGTGCAAATTTTGAGGGCTAGACTGTGATATTTCTGAACCACATTTGGAAATATGTGTATGGTGTGTACCAGGCACATAATAAACTTTTATTTGGTTTTAAAGACGGGATGACAGCATGTTGATTTGTTGAAGGGAATCTATCTAACAGAAGGAACGTCTCCTTAGATTGGAGTGTGGATTGTCCACCTTTAAAATCACTTGTCCTGAGATCCTGAAGTTCCACTATTTTCCTTTTGCATTAATGGCTGGTCTTCTGTTTCTTAATCCCCCAGGGATAGAGCCAAGCACACATTCAACTATTTCCCAAGCATCCCAGGAAGTGCAAGTGACATTTCAGGAGTATTATGCACTGTGGCATCTGCTTCATTTGGACCTTAGAGCTCTGTTCTCTGAGTGATAAGCCCCCCCTACTTTCTTACTCAGTTAAGCACAGAATGGGTGGTTCTCCTGAATCTTCTAGTTCTGAAATTAGATCCATATACCTAACTCCCCATCACCAACATGCGCACCAACATGAGGTTTCCGAGCACACGTTATTTGAATTGAATCCACATAGCACCGACTGTTGATGGGTTGATGCCTGCCAGGCTGACGTCATGAACCATTGAGCCTCAGGTTTCCTTCTGCATTAGGTAGCCTTGATAGCAAACCTCTGAGGGAAATAATCGCTTGATTATATCTTGGAATTCTAGGACACCAACTCACAAGAATAGCAAGCAAATTCTAGCTCCCACTTCACCCATTGGAATAGTCTAAAAAGCCTATGCCGAAAAGCTTCAAGTCTTAGCTATTGATCCCCTCCCCCCACTCGCCCCTCATTGGAGAGAAAGAGTCAGCTTGATATAATATTAAATTTTAAGATTGTTATGAAGTATTTTGGAAAGCTGTCACCAGTTCATGATATTCTAGAAACTTCCCTGCCTCTTCTGTGGCACATCCTCTCTGTGGGTGGGGCCTTGCCAACCTTTCTCATGGGGCTTGCTCCTTCAGTCATCACGGTAAGAGTGACATGCCAACTGTGCATAAAGCATGTCATTTTTGTCACTGAACCAAGTCCATTCTTTTCAAACTATACAAAGTAAGCCTAATACCATAGCTGAGAGAGAGAGAGAGAGAGAGAGAGAGAGAGAGAGACAACTGCCTTGGAGGACAGCAGGCAGGGTGACAAAGACCCGGAGTGAGTCCAAGAATGTTGGTCATTAAATAGCATCTGCCTTCATTTCCAACACCCAGCAAACAGTGTTTCAAATGGGGGTCATTTGCTCCCCATAAGCGTAGAAACACATTTCATTATTCTATTAAATCACTATAGCTTTCAGTCCCCAAGAGGGCATTCAATGTTTCACACATTTTCAAGTATTTGGATGGATTCATAGAGTCCACCATTTCTGAGCTGATGTTACACAGATGCTAATAGTCTAACACAAATATTCCTTGATGAAATATGAGAGATTATATTATATTATATATATATATCAAAATATTTTAATACGTTACTATGTATGTTCTAAGGAAATCAGCCCACCACTGACCCAATTCCCCAGCTCTCACATGTATGGCTTACAGCACATTACTAAGTGCTTGGACCATGTTTACTGGGACATATCTACACACGCTAGCATGGTGAACTTATCAATAACTAGTTTCATTAGTAGTTTAAATAGTACAATTCCATGTGTGTACTATTAATAACTTGTAATCCTCAAAGCTTAGTGTGTTGCATTTTCTTGCTTTATTTGTTGCTATGAGAGAGTTCTGTTGGTTTGGGTACTGGAATACTGTCTAGGGGCATTCAGACAATCTCACTGAATCCCGGATTGTCAGGAGATGGACTGTGGACTGACTCCTGCCTCACGCATGCCAGCATCCACTTGAGTGGCTCCTTCCAATCTCCCCCCTCCTCTGGAAGGTTATTGTTCTACTGTCTTGACTTGGAGAGTTAGTACAGGCTTCTTCGCACCCTTCCCAGCCTTTTACATCTTTGACAGTTAAATGGCCTGAGTCCCATCTTCTGTGGTCATTATTTTTCTTTATCCATGTTGTATTTTTCACCTTTGATGACCCATTTCTGTTACTGATTTTCAATAGTCATTTTTAAGGAAATTATGATGACCTATTAAGACCTAGAGATCTGAACACACCCTAGTGGCCTAGTTTATGTTGTGTGCATGAGGCAATCACTAAACACATCAGGATCGAGCCCAAAGATTACAAGCTTCGAAAAACCACTGGTGTACTGTTTTTCAAAAGAGCCAGAGATTCTTTTTTTATTTTATCTTGTTTTATTGGTTTTCCAAGACAGGATTTCCCTGTATAACCTTAGCTGTCTTGGAACTGGCTGTGTAGCCAGGCTGGGCCCAGAGAGATTAGCCTGCCTCTGCCTTCTGAGTGCTGGGATTAAAGGTATGCACCAAATTTTGTAATGTATTTCAAGTTATATTTACCCTCCTCCAGCTCCTGGCCTTTCCAAATTCTCTAAAAACCTCATGTCCTTTTTTTCTTATTTAAATAACCCATTGAGTCAATTAGTAGTGCCCATATATACTCAAATGTGGGGCCATCCACTTTAGCACAATTAAACTACCAGGGTTGACACCCCAAATTTTCCAGCAGCCACCAAGTGTCAATAGCTCCTCAGCTAAGGGTGGGGCTTCATAAGCCCCTCCTCTCTTCGTGTTGCTATGGCGACCAGCTTGATCTTGTGCAGGTAACCACAGCTGCTATGAGTTCATGAGAGCAGAAGACAGCGCTTCACTTTGGTTCTCCCCAACCTCTGGCTCTTAAACTCTTTCTGTTTCCTCTTTGCCAATATTCCATGAGCCCCAAGGGAAGAGAGCGTGGTCCAGAGATCTCATTTATGGCTGAGTGCCCCGTAGACTTTTATTCTCTATTCTTTGCCTACTTGTGAGTCTGTATTAAACACCATCTGTTGCACAGAGAAGTTTTTCTGAAGAAGTCTGAAGACTGCAGTAATCCAGGAGTGGCGAGAGGTCAGCTCACAGGGCAGTTTGATACTGTGTCCGTTTATTGGAAGAATAGTAGTAGATTTTCTCCTAGACCCAAGACCCCCATAGTCATGAGTTCTTTTCCAGATTTATAGTACCAGAAACGAGTCTCTTCCTATGGAGAAACCAGGTTATTCTTTAAGTAACAAACGTTTTAGAAGCTAAGGAATGCCATGCAGGAGAAAACCAAAGCACCAGTGAGTCATAGACTTTGATTAGATTGATAACACATAGCAGATATTTATGTACCACCCACCTTAAAACTTAATCTCTTGACTTGTAATTGGAGCATTTCTGTGGAGATCTGTCTTAAAAATATTTATTGAAACATTTTTGTTTGTTTATTTTTGGAGACAGGAGCTCACATTGTAGTTCAGGCAGGACTGGACTTCACTCTATAGACCTGGAAGGTTTGTATTGGTATTTGTAAGGACTATTGAATTATAGTTATGAATGTTTGGGACAGAAAGCTGAATCCTTTAAAAAAATATATGCAGAAACTCTATCCTTAGAAAGACAATCAAAACATGCTGGTTTGACCTGCCAGTCTCAGTAAGATCCACCCACTCACTGTACCTGCTAGCTGGAAAGTTGAGTCAACTCATATGAAGACCTGTAGACACATCTAAGTAGCATATCACTTTGAGATGTCTCTGACACAACTAAAATGGCTACCACAGACAGACTTGAATATTTGTGGTAGAAGCCCTCTTTCCCTCGGTATAGTTCAGATAAAGCTTTTTCTTGGAAAATTCATAGTCCCAAGAGCCCCACCACACCTTCGGATCCTAAATTAAACTATTTCTTTTCAACACAGGGATGCAGACTTCCTTGCCATGTGCACCTGCTTCCCCAGGGCTGTCCTTTCAGGGCAGGGATGCTTCCTGCCTTGGAAAAGCCATCCTAATGTATCTCAGGAAGGAAGACCAAGTAAGAACAGCTCTGAGGGTTCAGGACTGTCCTAGCCATACCACCCGGCCACACCTTCTTGCCTAGGTGTTTCTATTGCCTCTGGGTTTGCTGCCACCTTTAACTTGATAGGCATCATCTTTCTTGTTGTGGGGCCACATGGGAGATAGGACAATGTCTACACGTCCAACCGGTGCTTGTATCCATGGTCCCAATACTCACCTTCCCACCCAGCCCCTCTCATCCTCAGGAGCTACTGATCACAATGAGGGTAGAGGAGTCTGATATTAGACACTGGGATCCACAGAGAGTGAAGGAAGCTGCTGTGTTGGTGTTCACTAATGGGCATTTGCATCACTGTTCATCCTTCAGCAACCCCTTCCCTATAGCAAAAAGGAGAGACAAATAGCTAACAGATCCAGTCTAGGTACCTATGGCATGCTGCTGGCTGGGTGAATCCTTGCCACCACTCTCCGTAATTCTCCTTTCCAAAGCTACCTCCTGATCCTTCCCATTTCTCTCACAGTTTCTGAATAACACATGAATCACAAAAGACTCACTGAAGACGTTTAGAAGTATTTTATAATTGCGCCTACACTTGCCAGCTTTGTGAGGTCAGCTGGGGGCCTTGAGCCATTGGGTCATTTGTTTTTTGTTGGGCCACCTAAGAGGGTCCTGGCTCTGTGGATACATAGCATTTCCTGCCCTCCTGGGGTATCTGGCTTCAACTTCCCTGAGATACCTCAGAGTGTACCCCTTAAACTTTGTTTTGACCACCCAACTGCTAGTTTGAACCAAGACTGCTTCAATATCCTAGGTGGCAAAATTTAATAAGTAGATTTTTATTAATTCCTAGATAATAAAACATAAAAATAAGTCCTAAGATGCATTTAAAAATGTGTCATATATTATTTTAGGCTCACACGCTATGAAATAATAGCAATAATGATGTGTTTAAATCCACTAAGTCATGGGGCCAGCTGAAAGCACTCCATGAAGTAGGGCAGAGGGAATAACTATAGGTCAGACTGAACTGAAAGATGACCACACAGAGACTGGGGAGGCTGGAGCATGTGTATATCTTTCTGAGACAAGAACCATGGTAACTGAATCCTTGAAGTGCACAGAGAGGATATTAGTTTATAAAGCTTGAAGGTCCAATCACTTAATAATGGAAGTCCCATTCACGGAAGACAGTGAACAGTGCTTGCTCTTCCGTAGGCGTGGTCAGTTCTACAGAATCTGGTAGATCAGGGAACTCGGTGTGTGTTTGCTCTTAGGTGCTTTAAATAACAATAAATAACAATATCCCACTCGGTTTTCTAGTGAACCCTAGTGATGAAGGCAGAGCGGAGGGTTCTCTCACCTCACAGAAGAAAACAATGAAGACTGAACCCTGCGAAGTACCTCTCAACCCTCCTTCATGGACATATATAGGTCCAAGACTTCTGTTGAATGCAGCTTTGGCTACAGAAGGTCTAGAATGGGGCTGGAAAACAATACATAGCTACCATGCTTCCATCCGAGGTTGCTGCTCTGGAAGCCCGAAGACAGCCTGAATGCATCCATTTTGCTTGGCCGAGAAGAATTGCAAAGTTTCAAGGCATTGGGAAGAAGTAAATGGGTATCATATGTTTTCTAAATTAGTATCTTGGTGCTACAGGCTAATCTTATTTAAAATCAGCATATGGGCTAGAGAGCTGGCTCAGTGTTAAGAGAACGTACCCTTCTTGCAGAGCGCCTGAGCTCCATGGTGGCTCACTACTCCTGTAACTCCAGTTCTAGGGGATCCATCTGCCCTGCTTGGGCCTCCACAGGCAACTGGAGATCAGTAGAGTCCATAAACTCTCACACACTCACACACACACATAATAATAAATCTAAGAAAAAATAGTGCAGACCCCTGTAATAGAATTTGTCACTGTCTTTGTGATGGCTTTTCAATGTACTGCTTACAGGGCAGATATCTAGGGCTATAGAGGATCACTTGTAGCTGGTCCTAGAGCCCATGCATGTCTTGTTCAGGACAAAGGCCCTTACTTACTGCTCTTTGTCTTTTAACTGATGATGTAGCACTGAACTGGAGTGGCTTTTGCTTTTGTAAAATGGATACTTAATCTAAGAAGCAGCTGAATTTTCTAGTAACTATCTCAATAGTACAACAGGCTCCCCTAACAGAATGTCTCTTGAACGAGATGGGTAATTGGTCGGCTCAGTGATTTTCAAACTATGTTTTTATGGAATTGTCACAGAGACAAATGTTGGTTGGGAAGAACAGACTCGGAGATCAAGTTCTAGACTCTTCTCTGTCTCATTCATATGCTGGAGATCTGTGTAGGTTGTGAACAGATAAGTTTTCTCAGGTGGCATGTATGTTAAAAGCCCATAGGCTAGATGGGCTTGAGACTTGTCAAAAGCTAATATTGAGTGGTTTGAGCAAGTTGCTGAGCACTAATTCTGAGTTTGAATTAGAACTGGACCAGCTGTTCTTTCAGCCCATTCTGTCCCAAAGCCTAGACTTTGTATTCTCTTCTCTCAGAGGTCCACTGACAGGTCTCTTCTCAGGCTGGGTGGTTCAGGGGAAAGAAGAGAACAGGGATTTTGACACAAAGCTAAACTAGCCATGGAAACTTGCACAGTCACTTTTTTAATCCATCAACTGTTTATTCTGCCCCTCCACTTGAGGGCTGTTCCTTGTACTGAGAATAGTATGGTAAACAAGACTAGACATGGCATAACTCTCACAAGATTCACATGTAAAGGGTGATACAGAGACGAACAAGTAGATAAATATAAAGGATGATTTCTACTAGGAAGGACCAACCCAATGGCTCATATGTCAAAACATGTGATCATGACAGGTGAATTTGGGACCACTTTAGATAGGGTAGGGGTCTTAGCAAGGGTTTCTATTGCTGTGATCAGACACCATAACCATGGTAACTCTTATAAAGGAAAACATTTAACTGGGGCTGGCTTACAGTTTCAGAGATTTAGTTCATTATTGTCATGGTGGAAAGCATGGTGGTATGCAGGCAGGCATGGTGCTGGAGAAAAAGCTGAGAGTTCTACATCTTGATCCACAGGCAGAAGAAGTGAATGTCCCACTAGGTCTAGTTTGAACATCTATGGCCTCAAAGCCTGCCCCCACAGGGACATACTTCTTCCAACAAGGCCACACTTTCTCCAAAAAAGCCACACCTATTAGTGCCACTCCCTATTGGCCAAGCATTTGAACACATGAGTCTCTGGGGGCCATTCCTATTCAAACCACCAGAGCAGTTAACTCCCCTTGACATTTGGACTGAGAGCTGAAGGAAGAACATTCATGTGATGACCTGGGAGAGAAAACAAGAAAAACTTCCGAGGACTGAGGTGGCATTATACCCACACTCAAAGCATAGGCACCACTTTCACAGTGTGGAGACTAGAACGTATCAAAGCAGATAGAAACAAGTCTGTATGGGGTAAGACTGGAGAGGTAGCCATGGCCCAGTTCTCAGTGCCAGGGTGTCCACATTGGCTTTGTTTAGAGTAACATTTGCCAGGAGGATGAGATGAGACAGTGGGAGTGGGAATCTTGGGGATGAGAGTGAGTCTTGGGCTGAAGTAGATGTTTGTGAGTAATCTCTTATTTTTCCACCCTCTAACAACAGGAAAATCCCCTATAAACAGACAGAAATGAAGCAAAAATATCTCCCCCATGTCTCTTTCTGTGTGTGTGTTTCTCTGGGGACCAGCAGAAATGCTGAGACTTCACCTTTGGAAGTTTCCTCCTGCGTGCCCTGGACTGAAATGCTCAGAACGAATGCCCCATACATAGCTGCAAAGTATTCCAGACGCCCCCCCCCCCCCCTTGGCTCTCACAGCATGCCCAGGCACCGTGAAAATCTCACAGGAAGTAAAGATGAGGAACTCGGTGGATTTTAGAGAACAGAAGGTCTGAAGGAAACTATCCATTTTACAGACAAATGAGATTCCAAGAGATCAACCTTAACACAAAGTCATTTGATGTGTGCAGGTATCTAAAAACCTGGGTCTCCTGATTCCCAGTGAAGGGGAATTCCTTGGTCTCTTTAGTTTGTCTGTGTGTGTGTGCATGTGTGTTTGTGTATGTGTTTGTCTAACCAACATGGATTGTAAAACGCTCCACTGTGAGCCCTGTGGGTGCAGCATCAGGTCTGATAAGAACTTATCCATTGGCACACTCATCTGCCCAGTCATTGTCCCCATGCATTTATGACTCTAATGACAGAAGGTCCCCAAGATGCTTTCCAACCTCCCAGTGTCTGACCCCAAGTCTTTTCTCATCAGGCATTTGGACAGCAGACAGGATTCCTGATGGTGAGAGAGAACCTTTTGGACTGACTTACCTCCTTCTGGCAGAAACACCACCCATCAAACCAGAGGGGAGTAAGAAATTACAAGAGTTTAGTCATCTAAACTCAGAGAGGCCAACGTCTGAGTAAAGACAGACTCAGCTTCTTAAATGTAACTTCTCGGAAACCACCCGACAAGATCAAGATGGTGAACCCCTTAAGGGCTGGGAATAAAGGGCCTTTTAGCTAAGACTCCACCCTTTTGGGGGAGACCCTTGTATCACACATGCAGAAAGTATGTGAAGCTGGAACATGATGTTTTCTGGGATGGCAGCATCCCAGCGGGTCCCATCTGAAGCTCAGTGCTGGGAGGGGTGATATTGCTTTGGCTGGGAATTAAACAGTGACTCTGCAGGCTTGAGGGAATTCTACTAAGGATGAGGTCACCCCGCTGTGCCATGCCGGGCTCTCTTCACACAGTTTGTTATCTGTCACAGAGGGTTAGGGAAGGAAACTGTCAACATTCCAGCAAGTCTTTACCTTGCCCCTGAATGATGGTCCCTCCCCAGCCCTACAGGAGCCCTGTGTGTGGAGCACGGGTTCCAGATACAGATGATTTCACTTCCCGGTCTCTACAGCAGAGGTGTGAAAGGCCACGCAGTTCTGCAAAGTGACCAGTGAGGTTTGAGTAAGAAAGTGCTCACCATCCCTGCCTGTTCACTCCTTCACTTGCTTACTTAACAAAAAGATTTATCTAGTGACAACATCTAGTACTTGGGATTGATCGACAAACCAAGACAAAAGGCCACTGGCCTCATGGGGCTTGCATTCGAGCTGGGCTCTGAAAAGGTCTCAGGCTTTGCCATTGTTCTCTAAGCAGCAGGCAGCCTTTCATTGGCATTAGGTGTCTTACACCCACTTATTTCATCTGTGGGTAGGGGAGGGAGCTCACCTGCCCTGGCACATGCCGGGGTGAGAGGAGGCAGCAGTATTCTCCAGCACTGTGTGAGTTCCAAGGATTGAACTCAGATTGGTAGGCTCGGAGGCAAGCACCTTTACTTGCCGAGCCGTCTTGCCAGCCCATTCTCTGACATGTTTTACTGGACACTAAGTGTCTAGCAGACTTAGCTTTTAGCTGAGCCATGGTGGCTCACCTCTTTAATCCCAGCATTTGAGAAGCAGAGGCAGGCAGATCTGAGTTCCAAGCCAGCATGGCCTATATAGTGAGTTTCAGAACAGCCATGGCTCCACAGAGAGTCTTTGTCTCAACACACACACACACACACACACACACACACACACAAACACAACCACAAAACCACAACAATGAAAAAGAATGAAGCCTTTGCTTTCACTCACTCATGGTTTTCAAATGCTGACGGGATGACCGGGATGACACTAAGAGGTGGGACATTTGAGTGGTGGTCAGGACAGATGCTGTCCCCCCACCCCTTCTTCCCCTGTGAAGAATTATAGAGGTGAGCTGGTTAGGAGGGTGTGGTAGCTGAATCTCGTGTCCCTGTGTATTGTCTGTCTTGTCACGTGATGCTCTCTATTATGTTATAATACACAGGGAACAAGAGGGAGTCCTTGATCTCGGACATCTCAGCTTCTTGAGCTGTCTCTATTCTTTATAACTTCCCCAGTCTCTTGTTTTGTGTTCCAGCAACAGAAAGACTAAGATACACCGTATCCACTGGGACTGAGTAACAAGGTGTGATTTTCCAGGTTTAGTTCTTCCTCCAGTTCTATAGCGGAGGAAGGGCTTCCTCTAGCTTTTCAATGCCAAAATGAGGGAGCCTTTACAGCTCCCTCAAAGACCCTTCAAAACTACCTAGTTCCCCCCACAAACAGCAGAACCCCTGCTTCTGATACCTTGTTGCCAGTTTCAGCTTCTCCACTCTCCCTGTCCACGTGAAACCTTGTCTTCCTGTCCTCTCTTCTCAGGCTGCTCATTTGCTGGCATCCTGAGTCTCTGTTCTCAATGCCACATCAGTTCCTCTAAAGTTCCTCTTCAGACTGTACATTTGCCTCCCAGGAAACCTCCTCTTGCTTATCTGGTTTCAGAGACACTGCTGTTGAAGACTCCTCACCAGCCTGACGATAGTGTTCTCCACTTTCCTCGGCACATGCGCTATGCTCTTCCTCATGCCGGGTCGATGTCCTGCAAATGCATACAATTAATCTCATTTCTGCTCATGCCTTTCCTCCCAGCCTAGATAGCATCTTTTCTTCCTCTAACCCAAATGGACCACACACTTAAATGAAAGAGATTTCAATCACTGTCTCCTCCCTGAGCCTACACTGTCCAGCGAGCTTCTGTGAGTTTTCCCAGGCAACTATACTACACTGCACAGCTTTGTACACTGTGCTGTTCTCTATCTGTTTGTACCCAAACCTTTAGGTTTGTGGTAAACTGTATTCTGGTAGTATTATGATTTGCATGTGATTTGTTTCTGCCAGAACTCAGGTTGGGGCTTGGTTCTCCAGTGCCATGGTATCCAGGTGGTAAAGCCTTCAAGAGATATGAGTAGACTCTTAAGGGGAACCCTCTCCTTATGGGGGGATGTTATTCTCCTGGAAAGTCCAACAGGGTAGGGCTGTCCTAAGTAAGCCTGGCACTTCCCCGGAGGCTCTCTTCTCTCCTTACTATTGTATGATATAACCTGCTTACACAGAGAGGATGCTGATGCTACACTCTTGGCCCTCTGGAACTGTGACATATATGAACTTCTCTTCTTTACAGGTACCCGAGGTACTTTGTTATAGAAACACCAACTGACCAAGACTCTATGGTACTACCAGGCATCCCCCATCAAATATACTGCTACTGAACTTGGGAAACCACATTTGTGCATATGGATGCACTCTATATTCCCAGGCACAGCTTTTCTTTGGTGTTTCTGACCACATAATTTATGTTCACTTGAAAATGTTAATAAAATCAGTTAATCCCAGTACTCAGGATGCAGAGGAAGATGGCTTGAGGAAGGATGTTTGAGGCCAGCTTGGTCTGCAAATTGATTTCCAGGCCAGCCAGGGCTATACATTAAGACTGTGTGTGTGTGTGTGTGTGTGTGTGTGTGTGTGTGTGTGTGAAAGAGAGAGAGAAGAAGGAGAAGGAGAAGGAGGAGGAGGAGGAGGAGGAGGAGGAAGAGGGGGAGGAGGAGGAGGAGAAGGAGAAGGAGAAGGAGAAGAAGAAGAAGAAGAAGAAGAAGAAGAAGAAGAAGAAGAAGAAGAAGAAGAAGAAGAAGAGAAAGAAAAAAGTTTGCTCTGAAAAAAATAAATCTCCTAGAAATTTAATCTCCTCAGAAGAAAAGCAACTAGTCTCTTGGAGAAGTTGAGGCATCTTCAGAAAAGGTGCTTCCATATCAACGAGTTCAGACTGCACACACATGTGCATAGGAGAAGAGTCATATTATGGCTGTAAACATGAGAAGAGATTTGCCTGCAAGAAATGGAATATGGCTCTAATCCTTTGGCAATATATTTAGCTTCAAACTCAATGAGCTAAAAAATCTGTTCCTCCATGAATATAAATCGACTGCCACGACTCTGAGTACTGAGTGAGTATGTGTTTATTTCTGTCTTCATTCGTGTGTACTATGTATTGTATAACATTACCTCATATGCTGTAATCATCACGTGTCACATATGAGATACAGAAACCACACCACCAGTGTCCCACTAGGTATCAAAGCTATCCAAGTCTAATTAAATTATTGTACAGAATGTGCAAACCTCAGAAATAAAAAACTAAATCCAAATATTTGAATATCCTCTTCTATAAAATCACACACTGCTATTTACTAATTTTCTATAATTTTAGTTTAGATACTTTTTTGGTCCCTCTTATTTTTAAATATCACTTCAGAACAAACTAATGAGTGATCTGCAAGGCAGTCCTCTCACTGAACTAACTCAGCTGTGAGTTATTGCGTAGGGACTGGCCATCATTTTACTTCACAGTTCTCCAAAGTCAAAAGGCTCCATTCAGTGCAGAGAGAAACCACGCTCCTTTTCACTCGATATCTATGTGTGGTAGAAAAAACTGTCTTCCCCTAACCCCTCAAACTGGTTCTCTTCGCCTATCTAGGGCACGCTAAGACATTTGGTTATTTGAGATTTTCATGACCTTGAAGATCATCGGACCCAGAACTTGGTAGGTTGGTCACAGAAGAGTGTATGGTGTGGCTTGGCCATTGCTGCCTTCTCAGCCCAGGGTTAGACGAGAGAACACGGACTCTGGCCCATGCCTTTTTGTGCAGGCCCTTTATCCTCCAGGGCCCAAGCCCTATAACACATCCTTTTACTACATGGCCACGCCCCTCTCTGACACATGCATTATGAATTCTCCATCTTCTCTGTATGCCTCAGGGTAGGGAACAAGCAAGAGAGGCACGAGAAGTGGAATAAGATACTTTGTGTCTAGAATAGTTCTGTGCTGCTTGCCTGCCAGGGAAGAAACAAAGGGCAGAGATCCTCTCAGAACTTGTCTCAATCAAACCAAAACCAACAGGGACAAGAAGCCCTTCTTCTTAGAGGCCCTCTCCCCTTCTGCCGCTAAAGCAAAGTTTCAGGGTTCCTGACACCCATACCTCTGCTTAGGACATAAAAGCATGCATTTGGCAGCCTGAAACACAGACATTTCCTGGGATAGTTGATGTCATTGAGAAGGCAGTGGTCAGTGTAGGGTCCCCTGGCCCTTTTAGCAGCTGTTCGCTCCAGAGTCATCTTGTCCCAGCCAGCTAGGAAAATGCACAGTCTCAGGGTGGCTAGGCCCGAGCCTTCCCAGACAATCAGAGGGAAGGAAAACTGGGGAGAAGTTGCCAGTTTGAGCTGTAATTTTTGCCCTTTAATGACAAGTTCTTGTAATATGAACTCATTTCCCCCAGAAAAGGTTATATTTCTGCCTCCCAGGGCTTACAAATAACTCTTGACACATTTTTGAAGCATCTGTCATTGAACAATGCTTTCTTCTTGTTTTCATCATGAAGTTAAACTTCATAGAAATGAGACATATGAAATACTTCTCTGTGGTTTCAAGACAATATTGAGGTAGCAGCCATAATGGACATGGGTGAACAGTTGTTATTGGTTCTTATTGAACTTAGAATTTCCCATATTGGACATATTATCTTTCTGGAATGTTCTGTCAGATACCAAATTCCCATGGTTTTGTTCTAACTAACTTTATCATCTCTCTTTTGAACTAAACTGAAAAGTGAGTTATTTTATCTGATAAGCAATATAGAAAAACAACAGGATAATACTTAGCAACTGTAGTAGTCGAAAGACTGTTCTAGAATTAAAGAAACTCGGCTGTGGTTTTCACAGGCATGACTTCTAATAAATCATTATTTTTCTGTTTATCTCCAGTGCATAGTGTCTATAGAAAAATCATTTAGACCAGCATTTTTCATCTTTCCTGATGCTGGAATCCTTTAATATAGTTCCTCATGTTGTCTCAATCACACATTCCCAATCAAAAATTATTTTGTTGCTATTTCATAGCTCTAATTTTGCTACTGTTATGAATCATAATATAATTTTTTTGTTATGCAGGATATCTATATACAATCCCTGAAGGGGTTGTGACCACAGGTTGAGAACTGCTGATTTAGATCTCAGTGGGAAAACCAAGACCCAGTATAATCTCATCACAACGACAGTGTTTGGCTCGTATTTTGTCATTCCCATTGTCTATACATGTAAAGTCATTGCTCTTGAATATATACACATGGTGTGTTAGTCACTTTATCTCGAGGTTAAAGGAGAAAAGATGTGTTCTGCTCCTGGCTTCTGGTTTTAACCTATCATGGTGGAGAGGCTGTGGTGGGCAGAGCTGCTCAGGGATGCAGCCAGGAAGCAGAGAGACAGAGAACCCTTCATCTCTCTGGTCTGGGGCTTCCTTCTAACCTTGACTTCATGTGGGTCCCCAGCCTAGGAGATGGTACTGCCTGCATTCGGGGCAGCTTTTCTTCTTTAGTTACTCTTCTCTTCTCAGGAAGCTTTCTCAAAGATAGGCCGGTCCGGAGTGTGCTTCCTAAACCTCCTAAGCCATTTCCTAATCCAGTTGCATTGACAGTCAAGATCAAATATCACCTACAGCATGATCAAATATCACCTACAACATGTTTCTCATTGCTTTGTTGGTTTTTTTAAACTTACCATTACATTATGAACATTCCCACATATAATTAATAGTTTCCTAGGATACAACTAAAAATAGCATATAAGTGTATCACAAAGATTTAACTGTTGCTTTTTTTATTAGTCAGTAAGGCTAATATTTCACTATTAGAAACACTACTACTATGAGTCTCTTTACATAAAAATCTATAATTTTGATAGTTTCCTAAGGATTGGTTTCTGCAGTTAAAATAAACATTTTAGGAAGTTTTGACTGTGTATAACTTAAAGCATCTAGAAGGGAGTCAGAAGAGTATAGTGACAACATTGTGACCAGTACTCAGTTCAGCGTGGGTTAGTTGGTGGCTAAGCTTGCTCCTCATTCACTGTGCCCCACCTTTACTCCTAGGCTATCTTAAGAAGATATCTAGTGGCTGTGCCTTCCATCTGGGTCTTATCCTTTCCATCCCCGGGTGCTGCCCACTACCCACCAGAGCATTCTATTATGCTTCCCTCTGCAGTGCATCCTGGGATGTCTGGTCCCTACTCCACCATTCCTACCTCTTTAGATTGGCCACAGTTGGCTTGTGCTCTGGCCCAGCTATATCCTCAGTGGGTGTGCCTGCTTCTGTCCTGGACCATCTATCTTGAGATAAAGTTATATTACTCCTGATGATGCTTTTAACACCATTTCCCATAATGATTCACAACAGAATTATTTTTCCAGTTCTTTATTTTATTTTACTTTTACTGAATCTATATTCCTTTGCAAAGAATTACAAAAGGTGTTCAATCTGTTTCAGAGAGATTATTCTCAGTGAAGTACCAAAACATTTCCTTCTCCTTTTTCTCTCCCCTTCTCCATTCCCTTCCTCCTCCATATATATCAGATATAGAAATAGGCACATGTCTCTAAATCTATCTGTGCTGATCTTGTGGACATAGAGATAAAATATTTTGACATGAGCCACTGTCTTAGTTAGGGTTTTACTGCTGTGAACAGACACCATGACCAAGGCAAGTCTTATAAAAACAACATTTAATTGGGGCTGGCTTACAGGTTCAGAGGTTCAGTCCATTATCATCAAGGTGGGAGCATGGCAACCAGGCAGGCATGGCACAAGCAGAGCTAAGAGTTTCACATCTTCATCCAAAGGCTGCTAGTGGAAGACTGACTTCCAGGCAACTGGGGTGAGGATCTTATGCTCACACCGACAGTGACACACCTACTCCAACCAGGTCACACCTATTCCAACAAGGACACACCTCCAAATGGTGCCACTCCCTGGCCCAAGAATATACAAACCATCACAGCCACTAAATATTTTAAATTGATGTGTATTTTGTATTTATACGGTTTAAAGTTTTGTCTAAGAAAAGGATGTTAAGCAGCTTAATAAGCTGCTTCTAGATCTTAGTTGCAAAGTCTTTGACATTTCTTGATATAATGTAAATTTATGGTTGAGAAAACAACAAGAAAAAGCCCTGTCTGCTACTCTAGTTCTTATGCATTCAGAGATGGGTTCTCATGTTGATATTTTATATTCCTGACGTAATTTTTTAAATTTAAGAATTGATTTATATCTTTGAGTGTTTTGACTGCATGTATGTCTATGCATCATGTGCACATGGTACCTTCAGAGGCTGTCAGGTCCCCTGGAGCTCGAGTTACAGACAGTTGTGAGCCACCATGTGGGTGCTGGGAATCGAACCCAGGTCCTCTGGGAGAGTAGCTTGTGTTCTTAATCACTGAGCCATCTCTCCAGCCCCTGAATTAGTTTTAAAGGTATTTCACTGCCCACTCTGAGTGATAGGAACTTCTGGAGCTGATATTGACCCTTGTCTGGTTGATGTATGGTTGAAATGTGGGAGGCTAAGGTAACCTAGAACGTTGAGGGGCTCCCAGGAGGGGAGTGTTCGCTCAGGTCTGAGATTGTGATGATGAGGTCTGAGATTGTGATGATGAGGACTGAGATGGTGATGATGAGGTCTGAGATTGTGATGATGAGGACTGAGATTGTGATGATGAGGTCTGAGATTGTGATGATGAGGACTGAGATTGTGATGATGAGGTCTGAGATTGTGATGATGAGGACTGAGATTGTGATGATGAGGTGTGAGGTTGTGATGATGAGGACTGAGATTGTGATGATGAGGTCTGAGATTGTGATGATGAGGACTGAGATCGTGATGATGAGGTCTGAGATTGTGATGATGAGGTCTGAGATTGTGATGATGAGGTCTGAGATTGTGATGATGAGGTCTGAGATTGTGATGATGAGGTCTGAGATTGTGATGATGAGGTCTGAGATTGTGATGATGAGGTGTGAGGTTGTGATGATGAGGTGTGAGGTTGTGATGATGAGGTGTGAGGTTGTGATGATGAGGTGTGAGGTTGTGATGATGAGGTGTGAGGTTGTGATGATGAGGACTGAGATAGTGATGATGAGGTGTGAGGTTGTGATGATGAGGTGTGAGGTTGTGATGATGAGGTCTGAGATTGTGATGATGAGGTGTGAGGTTGTGATGATGAG